>VDFB02000020.1:19042246-19061996 GCA_007258455.2 Sequoia sempervirens
ATGAAACATGAAGATGAATAACTCACTTTGAGATATCTCTAATCACCCAAGTGAGCCTAGGTAATAATGCTTGTACCTTAGGTTGAATATAGAGTGATAATGGAGGATGGAATCACTTAGGAAACAAGTCATTAGGCTTGGCTTGATGGCTAGTTGCATCTCCCCAACCTAGAATCCATCATGATTCACCATATGCACCCATAATCATCCCTTGACAATGCTATATCCTAGATGAAAGTGAGCTTGAAGACTTGTAAAAAAAATTTAATTCCACTCCAAGAATTCAACTTTTCTTTCTCTTGAAACTTGAATGCTCTTGTGAAAGAACGCTTGAAGAATTTTGAATACTTGGATCTTGAAATTGCTCTAAAAATGCTTGCTTATATAGGCATTTACACCTAATTTTCTATTATTTAGATCTCAAAAGCCAACATCAACCAAAAATTTGAATTAAAAAGTTGAATTTCTTGCTCAAACCCTAAAAAGCACCAAATGGGACTCATATGCCACCTTTGGCATATGGGTCCCACCTAGGGGACTCATATGCCCAAGGTGGCATATGAGTCCCACCCTCGATTTTTGAGGTGGGTTTTTAGAAATTTAAGTGGTTTTGATGATTTTGTCAAGTTTTTAGTTGAAATAAGCCTTGAGGTCCAAAATAAAGGATCTTAAGGGCCTATTAATGATGACTTAAAGGGATATTTAATGCAAGGGTGCTAAAATAGGTCCAAATTAAGTGTGAAATTGTACCATTTTCAAGAGTGTACAATTTTCTACACTACAGTTGGATGGAAGGAGGGTTAGCTCCTTGTTGAACATAAGGAGGGTTAGCTCCTTGTTGAACGTAAGGAGGATTAGCTCCTTGTTGGATGGAAGGAGGTTTAGCTCCTTCTTGTTGTTCTTGAGGAGTACCTTGATAGTGTGTTGGCAGTACACCTTTCTTTTGGGACAAACTATATTGAAGGTTACCCTGATCATGTGTTGGCAAGACACTTTGTTGATGGGACAAATTGGAAAGGGTACCCTATGGCACACCTTGTTGTTGGGGTGAATTGTTTTGAAGGTTACCCTGATAGTGCATTGGTTGGACACCTTGTTGATGGGACAAATTGGGAAGAGTACCATGTGGCACACCTTGTTGTTGGTACTGTTGATTGGGAAGGGGACCATATGACTCATCTTATTGATTGGAAAGGGTGCCCTACGGTACACCCTATTGTTGGTACTGTTGATTGGGAAGGGGACCATATGACCCACCTTATTGATTGGAAAGGGTACCCTATGGTACACCATGTTGTTAGTACTGTTGATTGGGAAGGGGACCATATGACCCACCTTGTTGATGGCACTGTTGTGGAAATTTCCCTTATTTATTTTGTACATTTTTGGAAGGGTCAATATATGAAGTGTTTTGGGGTATGTATTGTCCTATTGGTGGGTTGTTACCTTGTGGCACGTATTGAGATGGACCTCCTTGATATTGTTGGTTCACCGCCGCTTGTTCGATTTGGGATGGTTTCCTATACAAAGGGTTGTTTGTTGATTGATCTTTGCTTTGTGAGAATACTGCTGGCATGTTTGGAATCTCCAATGATTTGGGTATTTATCTCATAAGTTATATCCCAAGGGAATGAGATGAGGATCTTTAATACCTTCTACGTTAAATTCTATAGGCAACTTAGCACTACTCTATGCCAACTTGAAGAAGTAAGTGTTTGGATCCTTTCTTAGGAGTTTTTCCATTATTTTGACCACCTTGGGATTGTTAGGATGTTGGAAGAATTCTTCATCATTTATTTATTTCTCACTATCCACCTCCTCTATGACCATATCCTTGGGATTTGGTTTCGCTCTATCCATCGCTTCTTGTTGTCTACAGATTACCTCCTCCTCACTTGGTGATTGATTTGATGTTGCTTTGAATGTTGGTTCCTTTTGGGGAGTTACAAGGTCACTTGGCCTATACCCCCATGGGTCATTTCTATTTTTTTGTGGTGTTTTTTGGTAGTATGCTAGCACTACTTTTTTTCGCCTCCACATTTTTGGTATGTTGTGATCTTGTAATTTTCATAAACAAGTGCCAAGATTTTGTGAAAATTTGGTGACCTATAACTATGGAATAAAAGAATGCTTTGTTTTTTGGATTTCTTTGTTTTAAAGAAATGAAATTGATTTTGTTTTTGGATTTTATATTTTCAAATGTTTTTTGGGAGCTAAGTTTTTCTATTTCCATGCAGTAGGTGGTAATATGGGTCTTCCAACCGCAAGATCTGGTTTTCTCTCTTGTTTGTCCAGGATATTTGTTGTGTTTCTCCAATGGGTCGGTGTTTCTTTTGTCTCTAATATGAAGCTCTTCAAACTATTGATAATATCCATGTGTTCACCCTCAATATGTTAAAATTTTGGTTGTATGATAGGTGTTGTAAGGTCCAGTTGTTGAACTAGAGCAATTGGATGTCAAATGGTCATAAAGTGACAAATGAAAGTGTTGGTATTTTGATATGGTTTTTGTGATTCTAAGGACCTTAACGTTTGAGTGATGTTTTGGGATAACAATATTCTTGAAACTCAAAATGTTGAAAGGATTGGATCAATATTTCACTTCTTTTTCTAGAGGATATGTTGTGGGACATTTACTTGAACTAACCTTGAGGTTCAAGAAAATTTTGATATCTTAGAAGTGTGAGTGAAGGAATGATCCAAGTTTGTTTGTTTTGATTTTGAATTCTAAAAGTAGGATGGGGTGTTTGATTTTTTTAAATGGATGATGGACCAATGTGAATTATGAATTTGTTTTGGGAGTCTAGTTGTTTTTTTCTTCAAAAGGATTTGAAACCAGTTTCAGATTGGTTTTCTGATTTTCACTAGAAAATAAAGCAAAAGTAGTAGGATTGAAGCAAGAGCAGTTGAAAAAGTCAACTACGACCAAATTATGGTTAATTATGGCATAAATTAGAAAAGAAAATGCAGTAAAAAATTTCATATGTGGCCTTTGTGTCAAGTTTTTTGAGTGATGATTTGTACAGGAAACGGAAAACTTTTTTGTCAAAAGTGGTAGGTTTCCAATCAACTGCAGCTAGGAAAATAAGTCAACTATGACAAGATTATGAGCAATTGTGGAAGTTTTTAGAGAAAGTGCATTCAGTTTTCTCAAAACAACTAATTTTTCATTAGTAACTATCATAAGACAGAGAGAAAAAGTGTTAGGTTTTTGGCAAGTGTGGCCAGTTTTTGGTCAAGTGCAGCAAAAGCGGCCTCTATTCAATTCAATTTTCTAGTTTTTGTATTTGCAGCGGTTTGGATGAATTTTTCAATTTTGGATAGCTTCGTTTGATCTAATTTTATATTTTTGGCAAGTGATAACACAAAAAAGAAATCAAAACTATTTGACCCTAAAAATGTTTATAACTTTATTCTTTTCACAAAATTTAAATGTTCGTGGAAGTCAAAATGCTAAAAGCTACAGTTTCCAAGGTTTACTTCTTTCTTAATGTGACTTGAAATGTGAACCTAAACATTTGGAAACCTTCAAAGATATGTGTTTAAGATATCTTTTAGGGAGTGCAAAAATAGAGCTCTTTTCAAAGTATTTGCACTAAATCCAAAGGGTTTCATGTTTGAGAACCATGTTAAATGCTTGTTTTGATGTGTTAATTTTAATTCAAGCAAATGTTTGATGTTTCAAAGTAACCAAAAGATTTGGAAATTTTGTGAAGACAATTTACACCTTAGGGATAGACACTTCCTTTTAGGTGGGCTTACCTCATGCCTCGAATGGATGATTTTAAATGTAATGAATGGAGAGTGTTTTAAGCTCAACCATAAGTCCAACTTGGTAAGTAACTTCTCAAAATCAAAGTTCCAATGCACCACTTCAAAGAATATCTTTGGATAAAAAAGGTGGCCTCTAATACATTGGTTCTTAGTCAAAAAATATGAACACAAACATCTAACACTCACCCATTGGCCACTTAAGGCTCTTTAACCGTTCCCATTCCACTTAAGGTGTGTGATTAGGTGTAGTCTGTTGTCTGCCCAAATTGAAGCTACTTTCTTACAATTTTGCAACCTTTGATATAGCCTGCCAGTAAACGTGCTTCGAGACCTTACTTATGAGTTCTCTAGTGTGGGACGTCTCTCATAGAAAACCCCCTCTCTAAGGTAAAATTCAAATACAACAAGTGCAAAACTCAAAAAAAAAAATCATCACCCAAGATCACCAAAAAGACGCAAGGGAGGAGGATAGAAACTTCATTTTGCAACACATGGAGGAAATAGTATACACTTCATTGAAATGTTCTTTTTAAGCCCCTCGACAAGTGCTATCCAAAAATGAAAATATAAGTATGTACAAGATTAGAAATTTTGTTATTTTTATGTGCACCAAAGGGAAATATTTTAGATTTCAAACAAAGAGATAGCAATGTGCAAGACAAGAATTTGATTTATTCATTTTAAGCACCAATTGAAATGTTTTCTAAAACCTTATCTTAATGTTCAACAAAAGAAAAACCAAAATAAAAGTGTTTGGTCATTTGTTTTTAAAAAACACCAAAATTGAAGTGTGCTCCTGTAGTGTAGTAAAATGTATCCCTTTGCATTTTCTCCCTTGTTTGGGCCCTCCTTGTGGATTTTGGCTTAATGTTGCCTTGATTTAGCATTGTAATGTGGATAACACATTCACATTAGGTCTTGGGCCCTTCTGAACTAATGGAACTTAATGGTGCCTTGCTAAAGTGTTGTGAAGTGTTGTAACACACTTTCACACTTTACTAGGGTTTTATCAAATAACTAAGCATAATAAACATAGTTTTAATTAAAATCAACCTTAATCTAGCCTTATTTGGAGTGTTGTAAAGTGTTGTAACACACTTTCACATTTCTCTAGGATTTTCATTAATAATTGGGATTTCTTATGCTTTAATTAGCCCTATTTTGTATCCACAAGCCTCATTTATTGCATCTTTTCGAGGATAATCCTGACACCAATCAGTAACCAATCATAATTTAGGTGTTTCTAGCTTGTGTGGCCTAGATTTAGTGTCTAGGACTCACTCACTATCTTGGGTGAATGGGTTCCACCTTGATCTTTTGGCCCTAAACTAGTTTTTACACATTTCTAAGCACTTTTCATTTTTGGTCCCATACATCATGCCTGATGGGACTCATTCGCCGCCTTGGGAGAATGAGTCTTGTGTGGCCCAAATTCAAATTTTTGGTGGGATTTTATTCTCCTAGATTTGATCTCAACTTGTAGTGTTGTAATTTTGAGAATTCTTGCATAATTGAGTATAAATACAAGGTTCTTTCACTCATATTCAACACGTAGTATTCAAGAGAGTTCACAAAAGCATTCAATAGCATTCAAGGGAAAATTATCAAGCATTTTAGAGCATTCTTCAAGCATCAATCACCATGTCAAATATTTCATCCATCATGTTTGTTATTGTGCTAACAATTGTGATGTAGCGTTTGTGTTTCAAGCAAGTGTTTCAAGCAAGATCAACATCAATCAAGCAAGAGTCAAGAACCACATCCATTGCATCCATTTCAAGCATATTTTTAGCACTTTATTGCTAGGGTTTGGTGAGTTGCAACATTGCTATTTTTTCATTCATCATTCTCTGTAACTATGGGAAAAAACTAGGTTAGCATGTATTAGAAGCTAAATAAATCAAAACCCAAAGGAGGAAATAACATGAAAACACGAAAGACATCACCTTAAGTCTTCAACCTCCATGATTGACCTCTATTACACCTTCTCTATTTGTTGAAATATGAAGTTTTCCCTCAGATTTTGAGTGAGAAATATGTGACAATGCCAAGACCAAAGCAAAATGTTGAAGGATTTGATATGAAATTCAATACTATGTAACTATGCAACTAGTAAGCAACTATGAACTATGACTAAAATATGCCAAAATGCCAAAATGCTAAGATGTCAAGAGTGCCTAAGACAAGATTGCATGAGATGTAGATAGCATGAGGTGACAAAATGAGAGCAAAATTGCCATTTTATAGAAAATGCAATTTTGGATGAATGGCCAAGATTGAAGATTGACAAATGCCCTAGAATTAATGGAAAAGATTCAATGTGACAACCCACATTTAGGGTTAGGGAAACATTAGGTCAAATTTGAAAGGAGTTGACAAGATTCAATTTGAAAAAATCAAATCAAGGGTTGACAATGCATGTGACAAGGAGATAAAAATGGAACAGAAAAAGAGAGAACTGGAAAATCAAATAATATTAGAAATTACTTTATTTTTGGAGGAAAAAGTTATTTTGAATTAAAAATTAATTTAATTCAAAAGGTGGGGTCATGTGATAGTAAATAACTAATTTGAATTATTTACTAAAAGAGAGAAAATTAAAAAGTGGGACCAATCTAAATAAATGATTTTATTTAAAATGGGGAAAATGCCAAGGTGGACAATAATTAAATAAATTAAAGAATTTATTTAATTATAAGAAGACTTTTAAGAATTAATGACGTATTTAAATAAATAAGTAAAATTTATCTATTTAAATAATCAGGAAGAAATTAGTGGACAATGATAATTAAATAAATAAAGGAATTTATTTAATTATCGAGAGACATTAGACAATTAGAGACATATTTAGATAAATAAATAAAATTTATTTATTTAAATAATCAAGAGAAATAAAGACATGAATTAATTAAATAATTATGAATTATTTAATTAATAGTTGAAAGTGGACCAAGGACAAATATTTTAATTATGTCAAGAAGAAATATGGTGACAATAGAGCTTGTGGGCCTAGGTCATTTTTATGTGTCTACATTTTTCCCCTATTTGTCATAATGCATCATGTCACATTGTGACAAAGAAAATTT
Organism: Sequoia sempervirens; assembly: GCA_007258455.2. Lineage (NCBI taxonomy): Eukaryota > Viridiplantae > Streptophyta > Pinopsida > Cupressales > Cupressaceae > Sequoia > Sequoia sempervirens. The sequence goes on from VDFB02000020.1 coordinate 19,049,107, forward strand.
AGTCAGAAACATGGCCTAGCGAAGGTACGGTGTATCTATGCCCCCTCAAGAAAATTTTCAAATTTTGGCCTGGTGACAGAAAAATTTGGAAAGTGTCCTAACAAGTTAGTTTGATGACCAGAAAAGCAATGGTGAAAGCATTTTCAAATTTTGACATATTTAAGCAGTCAACAGGCCAATCAAAGGTGGTCAAAAGAGCTTCCAATAATAAAAAGGTTGAAAAATCACATTTTGACCCTATAAATAGGTTGAAAATGGGGTAAAAGTCAATTCATTTTCACATTCACACTTTCAAATTTGGAGAGCTCAAAGCAAGGAGATCGAACGCGAAGATGGTGATTCCAATTACAAAGCATTGCGGCTACATTGTCAGGACATTCTGACATTGTGACAGTCTGGTACACAAAGAAATTGTGAGAGCCTGGTTGGGGGCCTACTATATCAGTTGCATTTACACCGCAGCAAATTGATGGACTGGTGGCCCAGCCATGGGGATGGAGTGGAGGAGCAGCCAATCCCAGGATGATGAAATTAATGGTCAAAGGTCAAATTGCCAATGGTCAATCTTGAAGATATTAAAGGTACTGGAAGTTCTCGAAAATGCGTCGAAAAGATCGTCGCCGAAAGAAGCAGAGGTAAAATTAAAGGACAATGGAAAGAAGATGCCAGTGATGCGAAAGAACGAAGAATGCAAAGAAGTTAAATTAAAGGTAAGCCGAAATAAAACAAAAATAAAGAGACAAGATAGGAGGAGAAGCCGAAACGAGGAGGGTGAAGGGGAGAATGAGGAGGATCAGATGGAGGAGATAGAGATGGAGGTCGCTGGGAGGGAGGCCAGCAAAGGTCGCAGGAGGATGGGAGGAGTTAACCAGGGGGTGAGGATCTCTTTGGTGATGAGGGACATGGATGCTCGGATGAGATCCGATGAGGCAAAAGAGAACGAAGCCGTGAGGAAGGTGGTTAATGGGGATCAAAGATAGAGGTGTGCAATGCCATGGGATCGTCGAATTGGAGGGAGGGTTAAGATAAGGTCGGTGGAATCGGTCTTGCGGCCGAGCTCAGAATTCCAGTGGAAGGGATTTGGAAAGATCCGATTGGCGGAGGCTTCAGAATTTGATCAGTTCACGCAGCTATTGCATACAGGGCGGTTGTAGATGTTTTAGAGTTGGCTAGAGTCAGCACGAGAAGAGGGCAGTACAGGATGTTGTATGAGTGTGTGGTGCTAGCATATCAGAGGGATCCTAGATTATCTAGATCATCCAATCAGACAGGAACAAGGTTAGGGAGCAGCCGCACCCATAGCAGTCATAGCTAGAGCAATGTGGGTGGCTCAACTTCCTCAAGACACACATTAGGTCACAGGTCCCATCACAAGCATTCCTCTAGTCATAGGTCAAGCCATTCACATGGATCATCTGGTTCAGGACACAGATCAACACATAGTTAGCTACCAGTGACAGATCCATCAACCTCACATTTACTATTACCATGAATGATTGCCATTAGTGTCGTTACGTCGTCCTCACAGACACAGGCTGCTATTCCCTCACAGGTTATGTTAGTGTCAGGTACAGGTCATCGGTCACCACACTCTTCTCCATGAGGAGACAAGGAGAGCATAGCATAGGGGCATTTGACATTTTTCTCTTATTATCATGTTTTAGATATTCATTGTTATGACACTTTATATGTTGACTATCGAGCCTACGAACTCTATTTTTGGGATATCTCATAACTCTATCCTATGACATTATATTTTTTTGAGATTATATATGCGATGCAGTTTTGATGTGGCCTACATGTTTTACATTATGTGATGATGCATTATGTGTTGATGATGTTTTATGATATATGCTTATCTGATGATGATTATGATGATGCAATTATGGTGACCATATGATGCCTTATGTGATGTGATTTATGCATTTAAGATTCCTATGATGATGTCTTCTATATGCTATTTTGTGTATGCATTTATGATTCCTACTTATGATGATATGCCAGAATGATGTGATGGTTATTTATGCTTATATTCCATGATGATGTTATGTTTTAATGATGATGATATGGATGCATAATGTATGATTGTAATGGATGTCATGTTTATGATTATGTATGTTGATGTATGACTATATATGTGTGGACAATGCAATCTTATGATGCGATATATGTGTTTTAATGTTGATATGAATGATGTATGTATCTACATGTAATGCATAAAAACCTAATGTAATGCCTATATGATCATGTATGCACTTATGTTTTTGTATGTCACAGGATATCATCATGAGATGGACAAGGCAAGGCGACAAGACCAAAGGAGATGAATGTTAGCGTGGAGACCAAATCCTTCAACATGTTACCACAAGACTTAACAATTATTGCTCTTAATCATCATTGGGTGGATTATTGTAATGGCCAACAAACACCATGATATGACATAGATCAAGGTGTTCAAGGTCATACCATCAAATAAGACAAGTAGTCACAGACAAGGATGATCATGACTCATACTAAGAGCACAATTTCCCCAGTCTTTTTGTCACAACCAACCACAAGCATAAGACAAACGAGAAAGAAAATTCATGGAACGTCATTGCTCCTCTAAATCCTATTGTCAAGACATCCTCGGGGAACTAGCAACATGACTGCCTGAAAATGACCAAACAAGCCAATCATCATGATACGTTGTTTCTTCTCTAAATCCTATTACTAGGACATCACTGAGAAACTAGTAACATGATGAAAGAATTTAAGGACCAATGCCAATATAATGTTTTCCAAGTGTTTTCCAAGTGTTTCTGAATGTCAAGAGTTTTAATGTCAAGATGTTAGGTTTTGAGGGTGTCGAATGCCATAGTTGTTGGGTTTGACAATGTCAAGGTGTCGAATGTCAAAGTTTTCCAAATTCAGGAAGGACATATCATGAATAATGTTTATGTCGAGAGGATCAATCCTCCAATGTTGAGAGGATCCCTCAAAATGCTAGATGATGGTGATGGTACTTAGGAAGGACACATCCTAAGGCATAAATGATAGAGGTTGTTCTTCAGAAGGACGCATCTAAAGGATAACCAAGAATTTGATAGTTTAACTAGTTGTGACAATGTGACTTGTTTTGACTAAGTTTTACTAATGTTGACTAAGTTTTACTTTTTGCTAACATATTTGACTTGTTTTGACCAAATTTATGTATGTTGACATAATTGACTACATCTCGATGTTTGACATGTTGATGTTCTTGACGTGTTGATTAAATAATTATCAAAGTTTGGTTTAAGAGTTTGTCTATTTTGGAATGTGTTTTTTGACTTGAAGACATTTGACATGTGTGTCAGTGTAGTGTCATGAACCCTAATGGATTGACTTAGTGTGGCCTTAGGGGCTCATCAACAAATGGCCTTTCCTACGTCATATACTCAAAGACCTCGTAATTCGACACGACCAATGAATTTTTCATAATAACCAAAGATTGAGTCATGGTTTTTATTTTAACAAACCTAAAAGGAATTGACCTAATGTCTCGGGGGATCAAAGATGAGCCTTTCCTATGTAGCAAATGTGCATAGATGACATAGCTCAACAAATGACAACAACTAATTTGACTTGACAAGATATGACTTTGCTTTTTTGTTTTGAGATATTTTGAATTTTTGTATTTCTTCAGAATGTTTTTAAGTTTTTAGGTCTTTTTCAGACATTTTATAATTTTAAGGTCTTTTTTCAGGACATTTTATGATTTTTTGTCTTTTTTAGGACATTTTATGATTTTTAGGTCTTTTTTCAAAACATTTTATGATTTTTAGGTCTTTTTAAGACATTTTTCAATTTTTTTGTCTTTTTTTAAGGACATTTTTTGATTTTTTTGTCTTTTTTCAAGAAATTTTCGATTGGCAGAACCATATGTGATACCCACTACAGTTGGATGATAAAGGAATACCCCCATTCAAGTCCTAAACTAATCAAGTTTGAAGGATGTGTAAAGGACATGCTTGGGTGATAGATGGACGGTATGTAGGACTCAATGTCAACCATTTTCAGCCATGAAAGGAATGACAGGGTCTCACAATGTGGTGTTAAGATGGTGCCAGAAGGATGGAAATTTATTATGGACTAAGGTAGATAGAGTAATAATAGATGGCAGAGCAAAACTGACTACACATGGTGCCTGTTTGCCAAGTTTTCACCATGGCACTTATCCAAAGCGCCTGTTTACCAGGTTTTCACTGTTGGACAAATTATTTCTCTTTACTATTTTTGTCATTTTTTCATTTTTTTGGTGTCACCAAGATGCCTGTTTTCCAGGTTTTCATCAAGGTGATGATTTTTTTATGTTTTTCACTTTTTTTTTGTATTTTTAAGGTTTTCAGCCTGACTTTTTGATGTTATGCATAGAACTTTTGAAGATGTAGATTGTTGATAGGTTCTGTCAATTGTTCACCATCTGGAGTAGCTAGCTAATATGCTTCAGAACCAAAAGAGGACGTGATAATGTAAGGACCCAGCCAATTTGGTTTGAACTTGCTAGGTTTTTCTCTATCAAATTGATTCTTGGGATTTTGCATGAGGACCTAGTTACCAATGTCAAAATTTCTGACCATGACTCTTTTATTATAACTGTGATAGAGTCAATTCTGATATGCTTGTAAATGATTCAAGGTGTTACATTTACGGTCCTCTATCATTTCCAATTCATGTAGTCATGAGTTTCTATACTACTCATCATCAATCAAACCCTTTAGGGAGACTTGTAAAGAAGGAATTTCAACCTTCATGGGTAGGATGGCTTCAGCTCTGAAGACTAAGGAAAATGGAGTGGCTCCTATGGGTGTACAGATGCTTTTGTGGTAAGCCCACATAGTAGGGTTTAGTTGGATGTGTCAGTCACAACCAGCATCATTGATTGTCTTCTTAAGAATCTTGATGATGGTTTTATTGGACGCCTCAGCTTGACCATTTTCTTGCGGGTAATATGGTGTGGAGAAATGATGTTGGATATGGAATCGTTCACATAACTCATGAATGTCTTGATTTTTGAAAGGATGCCTGTTATTTGTGATGATGGATTGGGGTAAACCATACTGGCAGATGATGTAGTTGAGGATGAATTTGGAAATTTCTTTGTCGGTTATGTATGTAAGGGGGATGGCTTCGATCCACTTAGTGAAGTACTCAGTGGCAGTGATAATGAATTTGTAGCCATCGGAAGAGGTAGGATGGATTTTTTCCATGAGGTCAAGTCCCCATTATGTGAAGGGCCATGGAGAAGTAATCGGTCAAAGTTCCTATGTTGGTGCATGAATAAGATCACTATGTATCTGACATTGGCGACATGTCCTGACAAACTCAAGTGCATCTTTTTGGCTAAAGTAGGACCACTCAAATGAGATCTACATATACCCTCATATACCTCACATAAGGTTTTTCATGCTTCATCAGTGTTGAGACATCGAAGAATGGTATTGTCAAAGCTAGGGTGGTATGGGGTGTCACTGATGATGGTGTATTCAGCGGCCTTGTGGATAAATAAGTTTCGTTGGTTGTTGGAGAGGTTCGAGGGAAGGGTTTGGGACTTGAGATAGTCATAAATGTCTTGATACCATGGAGAATTGGGACCAACAAGCTCGCAAACCATCTCTGATTCTAGAATGTCATATGCAAGGACCAAAAGTTGTTCCATTAAGAACTCAAACTGAGGCATATTACTCAGAATGTCTAGCAGAGAGCCAATTGTAGCCATTGCGTCTGCTGCCTTATTTTGTGCTCTCAGAACTTGCCCAAAAGTCAAGATGTGGAAATATGTATGAAATATCTCAACCATTCATTTGTAAGGCATTAAATTTTTGTCCTTGGTGTCATAGTCATCATTAACTTGGTTGATGATCAGCTAAGAATCTCCATAAACATGAAGTGTCTTAATTTTCCATTTTATGACCATTTTGAGTCTCGTAACAAGTGCCTCGTATTCTGCAACATTATTTGTACATGGAAAATCAATGTGGAATGACTTAGGGATGGAATCTCCTTGTGGTGTAATAAATAATATTCCTGCTCCCGAGCCATGACTAATATGAGACCCACCAAAGTATAGCCTCCAAGGTAACTTAGGTTATGTATGAAATATGGACTCATCGGGAAATTCTTCCACCAATGGGTGATCACTTCGCATAAGTGTGTCTTCCAGTTGGTCTACTATCACTTGTCCCTTTATAGCCTTTCGTTCTACATATTGAATGTCATACTCACTCAAAATCATCATCCATTTTTCCAAACGACCTGTCAATGTTGCATGACCTAGAAGATATTTCAGGGGATCAATCTTTGCTACCAGATGTGTCCTATGATTCAACATGTAATACCTTAGCTTTTTAGCTATGAAGACAACTACTAGGAAAGCACATTCAATGGTTGTGTAATTTAGCTCATATCTGACCAGTGTTCGACTAATGTAGTATATGGCCCTTTCCTTCTCATCATGGTCGTTTTGTGCGAGTAATGCCCCCAGTATTGAATTTGTTGCAAAATGTATAGAATCAAAGGTTTCCCTTACAGGGGTGGCATTAAAAAAGGTGGTGACAATAGAACATCCTTTATCAGTTGGAAGGCCTCTTCACATTTATATGTCCACACAAAGGGAATATCATTGCGCAAGAGATGCTAAAATGGTTGACACTTGTCCGACAATTGTGCTATGAAGTGCCAGATAGATTGCAACCTGCCTTGCAACATTTTAAGTTCACTTATTCCTTTTGGAGGAGGCATGTCTAATATGGCTTTCACTTTGGCAAGATCCACTTCAATGCCTCTTCAAGAGACTATGTATCCCAAAATTTTCCCTGATGTCATGCCAAAGACGCATTTCTTGGGATTTAGGCAGACTTTGTACTCTTTCAGTCTCTTGAATATTTTGTTGAGCACATTCAAATGATATTTTCATGTCAAATATTTGGCCAAAAGGTCATCCACATAATCTTCCATTAGCTTTTGCATCATGTCATGGAATATTGTTGGCATAGCTCTGTGGCACCTACATTCTTGAGACCAAAAGGCATGACGTTCCAACCACATGTACCCCAAGGGCATGTGAATGTTGTTTTATGTTGATCTTCAGGGGAATTACGAATCTGATTATAACCCAAGAAACCATCCATGAGGGAAAACATCTCGTATCCTGCTGTAAGGTCAACTATGATTTCTATGTTTGGTAACGAAAAGTCATCCTTTGGACATACTTTGTTCAAATCTCTAAAATCTGTGTAGATGCGGATTTGATCATTTTTCTTTGTGACTGGTACAAGATTGGATATCCATTTAGCATATTCTATAGACCTTATGAATCCCACAAATCCCACATCTAATAATTTCCTAAGTTCTACTTTGACTAATAAGGTATTTGAGGATGCATTTTACGCAGCTTTTGTTTCACTAGTTTAGCATCTGGAAGTAATGGAAAATGGTGGAAGACTAGTTCTGGATCCAAACTAGGCATATCAGAATATGACCATGCAAAATTAATCTTACACTTTGAAAAGAATTTGTGGAATTAAGGTTTCTCTTCTTCCATCAAGGATGCCGCAAAGAGGACAATTTTGGAATCTTCTGTTGTAGATATGTTGACTTCCATGGTGTTCTCTACGAGCATTGTCAATCTCTCTTGAGTCATGGGAAGAAAGTACAGTCCTCCATCTTTGGGCGCCTCAGAGAGGTTTTCACCCACAGATACGTCCTTTATTTTTACTATTTTATCATCAAAAGGTGCCTTTCGGTTTTCACCTAAAGACGTGTCATTTTTTGTTTTATTTTTATTTTTCATTTTGTGACTAGAGTCTCCCCAAAGTAAGCTGCACAATCTAGGTCAATGGAAAATCCAACCTTGTGATCTCCACTTGGTATGCCCTCATGTAGTATCATGAATTTTGTAATGGCCTCATCATTTAAAAATATGTCCATAATTGGCAGGCCTTGTTGATTCCAATCAATTAGTTGCGGATAGACTAAAGAAATACCATCAGTATTGGTGAATGGTGGGGAAGACACATAAAGCATGTAGACAAATTTGGAGACATTGAAAATGAATTTGTCATCATCCAATTCCCAATCAAACTCTATCCAATATTCTCCTTCACTTGATTCATACTCATTGTCAAAAAAAGGGACAAAAGGACTATCATTAGGGTCAATAGTGTCATGTGGCAATTCGGATGAATCTAAATGATGGTCATTATTGTTAGATGATTGGACAACTATGTGAGGTTGATTGCCAATAGAACTAGAAGATGATTCGGACTTGACATTTTTCCTTGGGAAAAAGAGTCTATCCCAGTCTTATCGTTTCCTTGGGATCTTAGGATTGTTATTATTCTTTGTTAGGTCAATCTTAAACATTTTCCAAAATATTTCTTCAGAAGTAAGCTCTCTAGGTTCAAGGAACAATTCGTCAAGGAAACAGTCACTTGGGGGTCATTGGGAGCCAAATCCCCATTCACGGGAGTCAATTTTGATAAGGGATTCCTCAATAGTCTCGACACTTTCCGAAGCATTCATGCTCTGACTCGAAATTCCATTGGTACATCGATCATCATTTTTGGGTAGTCCATACCCTAACCCAAGAAGTTTTGGTCTTCAGGGAGGTATGATTGGTTCACGCCTTCTAGTTTTATTTGTTCCAAGGCCACTAGTTCCATCGTAGCCTTTCACCTTCATTATATCATAGCCTTTCCCATATTTTTGAACTAGTAATGAGGATGGTTCCTCTTGGTCCTTATAAATCCATGTCGATATATCCTCGATGTCTCCTTTGCTCATTTCACCCCATTTTATAAAAATGAGTGATGGAGGACCCTAAAAATTTCCTTAGGTTCCATTATGAAACAGGCTCGACCATAGACCTTAGGAGACTTGGGAATTTTGGTGATATAGTAGGTCATGCTTAATTTAAATTCTCCACAACCTAGGTCCTGGATCTTGATAGTGGACTCAGCCTTAGGAAGCAAGGAGGATGGTGGTGTGGCAAAATACATGGAAGGAGCAAACATGGTCGATGAGGCGAGTGTGGATGGGTCATTGAATTTGGAAGAAGATGAACTTGGAGCTTCTTAGTTGATGGGCACCTGATGTTCTATTATACCCCTTAGATTGGTGCAATACTGAAAGGGATTGGGGTCTCCATATATGGTGATTTATGTGTTTTCAAAGGGAAACTTTAGGCATTGGTGGTAGGTGGATGGAACAGCTTTGAGGGCGTGAATCCAAGGTCGGCCAAATAAGATGTTATAGGTTAATTCAAGATCCAACATTTGGCAAGTTGTGTTTACAATGACTGGCCTAACTCTGATACAAAGAGAGATAACACCTCGAGAGGAACGTTCTTCATCATCATACACCTTTATAACTATGCTCTTTGTTGCGTCTACGCAAGCATCAGAAAATCCTAGAGCCTTAACGAGTTTTAAGGAGCACATGTTCAGTCCTGCTTCGTCATCTACTAAAACTCATCTGATCTTATGCTTATGGATAAATACTTCAATGTGTAATTTGTCGTTATGGTTGGAATTTGGTGACAAATAATCTTGATCTAAAAATGTTACATGATGGGGGGTAGTGAGGTATCCCACCATGGCTTCAAACTGGTTAACATCGATGTCTTGAGGGACATCAGACTCTTGCAAGGTTTTGTCAAGTATAGCTTTATGCATAGGGGAAATGCATAGCAACACATGGAAATCTGAGCAGGTGTTTTTCCTAGTTGGTTGATAAGGTTAAACTGACTCTTAGGTTGCGACTGCTTTGTGAATGAGTCGGATTGTGATTTCTTAGCAGATGGACCAAGTATTGTAATTTTTGGTTGTCTAGGAGGAGGAGGACTAGCTATGGTGACTTCTCCACCACGGGTAGTGGCATTGCATTCAGGTGCTCTTTTGATGATAATGGTATTGACATATTCATCATCAATTCAGACATGGTTGATAATAGTTCCTCCTAAATAGTCAAATGTGGTGTATATATAGTTGGCATGGTTATTATTATTCTTAGGACCCGAGGTAGAAGTATTATTTGAACCATGGTATTGCAATGGGTTTTTGTGAATAGTACGGTTTGCATTTGACGCAAATTGTTTTCCACCTAGTTGAATTGTGTGATTTTTAATGAGGTCTTGAACCAAATTCTTTAGTTGTCGACAAGAGGAGGTTTTATGCCCTTTTGCACAATGATAATCACATAATGCATTGTCATCCCACCAAGATGGCTTAAATTGTCCTAGGTCATACGACTTAGGGTCTTCTAATGTGATGACACCATTTTGAAGGAGCTTCTTAAGGACCTCTTCAATTGGTTCACCTAAAGGGGTGTATGCGCGACCTTTCAAAAATTGTCTAGGTTGACAAGGTTGCCTTTGTTTTTTATTGTTTTGATTGTTTTGAGTGACATTGGTAGGAGGTGTCTCTGTGATTATTTGTTTGTTTTGTGGTGGAGCTCATTTAAGGGTAAGCACTGGGCCCATTGTCCTCATTGCCTTGGCATCGACAATGCCATCATTGGTAACATGTTTATTCTTGACCCAATATTTTCTCTTGTCTATGGGTGGATTTGCATTTGTGTTTTTAGGGCCATATTTTAATTCTCCTTTGGCAATAAGAGCCTTCTCAAGTTGGAACCCCTTTTTGACTAAGTCTATGAAGGTTGTGCAGCAATGAAATTGCAAGCCATATTTCAATGGTCCTAGGAGGGTTTGGACAAACATGTCAACCTTCTATTTTTTAGTTATGTCAATATGGCAATGACTTGCTAGGCTTCTCCATCTTTGGAAAAATGGTATAAAAGTCTCACCAGCGTCCTCCTATGTAAGTGTGCATAAGCTAGTGATGGAGGTATCTATGTCAATGTTATAGGCATAGTTTTGCACAAATTTGTCTACAAGTTCGTCCCATGTTTTTATTCCCTTTAAAGTGGAAAACCGTTCAAGTACAGGTCTTGTAAGACTCTTAGAGAAGAGTCTCATCAAGTAAGTATGTTCATAAGCAATATCCATACATTTGGTTGTGAATTCTCAAACGTGTTCAATAGGATTTGTCTTGCCCTTATACTTAGTGAAATTTGGTGCTACATACCCTGGAGGGAATGGTGGAATGTATAGACTTGTGTCAAAAGGATATGGACATAGGTCATATGACATGTGTGACTTTTTGTTGGACATTTACATAGTCTCTATGGTTTTTTGCAAGTTCACCACTTGTGTTGTCAAGGCATCAATTATGGGATTGTTTGTTGCATCACACATGGGAGTGATGGGTATTCCATGTGTCCCCATTTGTCGCGAAGAGATGTTCTAATTTTGTTGTGGGATGTGTTGTGAGATGTATGACATGTTTTGCTTTGAGTGTTGTTGGTGTTGCTAGTTTTGATTAGGGACATGTTGATGGGTATGTATGTGTGATGCATATGTAGGAATGTTCCCTCCAGCCATTTGAGTCAATATTTGTGGGATATGTTGGCCATGAATATTTTGGTGTCCAACTAAAGCCATATGTTGTGTATTGTGATTACCTTGTCCAAATTGGTGAAATTTTCCATGGGGAATGTTTGTGTTTTTCCCTTGGGAAGCATTGGTATTAAGTTGTGATGACGTGTTGACATTTGGTTGTGGTCATCGAATGAAAATACATTGTTTACTTCCTCCAAAGGGATTGAACAAAGACCCAATGAAATGATGTGATGATGATGCTCCCATGGCACTAGATGAAGCTCCAAATAAAGGATTTGAAGAGCTTTCCCCCATTGATGAGGATCCAAAGGTAGCTCCAATTGACTATGAGGATGTTGACATTGTTGGCATTGATTGTGACATGGCTTCTGACATAGTTGGTGTCTCTCCAACGGATGTTGCATTGATCAAGTTTTGATTGGATGTGTCATTAGAGGTATCATTGATAGTGCTTGTAGCAATTTGTGAGGTGGCACCAATGTTATTGTTGACATTGTTTTGAGGTTGACTAGTGTTAGACGCATTGTTTTTGTTGTTGGCATCATGATTGGGAGTGGTTTCTCTTAAAGTATTAATGTCAAATCCTTGTGGTAGTTTGGCTCCTTGATGTAAAAGTATGGCTAAATATATGTCTCTATAATGCAAAACTATATCCTCTACAAAAGAGGCCACTTCAGGATTTTGTGTTGCAACTTCTATGTCTTCCTCAACTATGTTTTCATGTTCGTCTCTATGTATGAATAGTTCAAAGGGGTTATGTGACGAAGATTAGCTCTGATAAGGAGGAACTCTAGCTTGAAGAGGTTACTCTCAATAGGGTTTTGGGGAGTTCACTTGTCTATGTGACACATCCGCACTCGTAATCCTAAGTTTTCCATTAGGATTCACATTTATATACTGGTTGGGGGTAGCTCGGCCAAAGAATTTCATTCCTAGTTTGAGTCACCTTGGGGTGAGTATTTTTTCCCACCAAGGAAGGCTCAATTCCTAGAGTCAATAATCGTTTCTCTTACACCCAGTATCGCACAAGTGCGCAAGGGGAGAGGATACTTTGATTATTGAATTAGGGTGACACATAAAATAGATGGGTTTGGTTTTTTTATCACCTAGTTTGCACAAGGTGAGAGCATAATCACCTACCACCTTCAAGCACAATCAAGAAAAACTCTTTAACCCCCTAATTAAATCTAAGTGAGACAAGCAAATCTTCTTTTTAGAGCACCAATAGAAGTATTTTCTAATCTAAAAAAAATAAACACAAGTGTTTCAAAATCAAATCTTTGGACAATCAAACCTACAAAATCACATGTTAGTAGTCTCATAAAGATGCCTCGGACCCACAAAAATTCAAAGCCACATGTTGTAACAATAGATTAGTAACCAAAAAACCCCTAAACTATTTGCTTGA
>VDFB02000020.1:19062096-19157275 GCA_007258455.2 Sequoia sempervirens
AGTTGATATACACAAAATTGCATTTCACACTCATTATGGGCATTATGAATTCCATGTTATGTCATACAAGTTCAAGAATTCACCATCAATTTTCATGAGTCTGATGAATGGATTCTTTTGAACCTACTTGGATAGATTTGTTCTCATGTTTCTTGAGATCTACTTGAAAACAATGAAGGAGCACGAGGAACATTTGAGATAGGTGTTGTAGTGCTTGAGGGACAATTAGTTGTATGTTGATCTAGCGAAGTGTGAATTCTTCAAGACTGAAGTGAAATACTTGGGTCATGTCATCTCTAGTGAAGGTATCATTGTGGATCCTTCAAAGATTCAAGCCATCGTTGATTTGTCCGCACCCATGAATGTTCCATAGATTCATAGTTTTATAGGTTTGGTGGGCTACTATCGGCTGTTCATTCAAGGCTTTTTGAGGATTACGCATCCCGTCAATTCTCTTCAGAGGAAAGGGAAGAATTTTGTTTGGTTAGAGTAGTTCTAGTCAACATTTCAAACCCTTAAGGAAAAGTTGACCAGCACACTAATCCTAGCAGTTCCTAATCCTACTAGGGATTTTGGGGTGTGTACAGATGCTTCCTTGGAAGGTTTAGAAGCCGTTTTGATGCAAGAAGGTCGTGTGATTGCATATGGATCCCGCAAGCTCAAAGATCATGAGATGAATTACCCCATGCATGATTTGGATTTGGCTGCAATTATTCATACCCTTGTGAGATGGAGGCACTTCTTATTGGGACATCGGTTCGAGCTACATAGTGATCATCACAGCTTGTAGTATATCTTTACGCAGCCAAACCTAAATGGCAAGAAAAGAAGATGGATGGAATTCCTTAGTGAATATGATTTTGAGGTTAAGTACATCCCAGGAAAGGAAAACATGGTGGCGGATGCACTCTTGGTGGAGACACGAGATATCTGCAGTGACTCTTGAGGTGGATTTAAGGAGCCAGATCCTCACAGCACTTTCCATAGATAATTGGTATCAGGAAGTGAAAAATAAATTGAATCAGATAGAGCTTTGGAGGAAAATTTTTTTGATGGTATTTGGTTCATATGTACATTCCACCTGATGAGGGTCTTTGTACACTCATCATGACTAAGGCACATCAGGCTCCCTATTCTGCTCATCTGGGAGTCAAGAAGATGTATGCAGACATGAAGAGGAATATTGCAGACATTGTGGTGAGATGTTTGGAATGCCAAAGAGTTAAGGTAGAACACCAGCATCCCACAAGCCTACTACAACCTCATCTCATTCTGGAGTGGAAATGGGATATCATATCGGTGGAATTTTTTGTTAGGTTTCCTATGAATTTTTTTCGGCATGATGCTATCATGGTCACTGTTGATAGGTTGACCAAAGTGGCACACTTCTCCCTCGTTCGATCATCTTACACTGCTTCTTCGGTAGCCAAAATATTCATGGAAGACATTGTTTGACTGCAAAGAATTATTCGAAGGATTATTTTCGATAGAGATCCGGTGCTCACTTATGCATTATGGATGTCCTTACAACATGCCTTAGGGACCCAGCTAAATCTCAGTTCTGTATACCATCTTAAAATAGATGGTCAGACCGCGAGATTCAACTAGGTTCTTGAGAACATGCTTCGTATGTACGTGATGGATCAGTAGTCGCATTGGGAGGACTACTTGCATTTGGTGGAGTTTTCCTACAACAATGGATATCAAAGCTCAATTAGCATGGCTCCCTTTCCGACATTATATGGCCATCCTTGTCAAACCCGTTGAGTTGGGACCATCTTGAGGACAGAGTCCTCCTTGGACCTGAAATGCTTTAGGATATGGAGCAACAGGTTACTCACATCAGAGAGCATTTAGTAGCAGCATAGGATAGGAAAAAGAAGTACATTGATGCGAATAGGGTTGACCATCAATTTTCTATTGGTGATCGGGTCCTCTTGCGAGTGCATCCGCGAAAGATTCCAATACATTATGGTAAAGGCTCTAAGCTCGCGCCTCTTTTTGTGGAACCATTTGAAGTTTTGGAGAGGATTGGCCCCATTTCTTATCACCTAGCATTGTTGCCCAGTCTATCGCACATACACGATGTGTTTCATGTTTATGTACTTAGGCCTTATTATCTAGATGTTTCTCACGTACTTGATTGGAATGCATCACAGGTCGAGGATAGGTAATTGGCATTCGAGCTCATGGTTGTTCTACAACACAGGAGACTCACTCGCAAGGGAAGAGACATTGAACAGTTGTGGGTCTAATGGGACCTGAATGATGAGACTTCGGCGGCATGGGAGGATGCATCCCACATTAGAGAGGCATTTCCTTATTTGATGATTGGCTTCCAGGAGTAAGTCGAGATCTAGGGGGAGGATGTAATACCCCTCATGTAGTTGTTACTTTTTTGATACTCTTTTATGTTGCGTTGTGGACTTGAGACTTTGATGGTGATTGTTTCACCAGTTTGACTTGTGTGGATTTACAGTTTAGTTTGTTTGGATGCACATGATATTGTTTTATCATGATTGATGACATAATGATATGTGGTGTTCGTCTTTATCTGGTTATGTTATTATTTTCATGTGGTACTATGTTGTGATGTTATAGCTTAATGCTTAGTTTCAGACATTTATTATGATGTGTTTTTTGGTTGAGTCTTGGTGAAAGGACGGTGTAGCATCACTAATTCACGAGCGCCCTACTATGTCGCGACTACCTTTCACGGTGTGCTTGTGACTAGAGATTTATATGTTACTTGACATTGGTTTGATGTAGGATGCAGGTACTTGGCACCGACTCCACCTACGTGTCAGGTATGAGCGTGCCCTACAATCACATTGGGTATGAAGTTGAAAAAGGAGTTGACAAGAAAGTCCCCTGTCCTATTTTGTTACCCCGTTTGACGATGTCATCCATTTGCAAACTCGTCCCATTTGGTGACATTTATTTTAATTGTTTAATAAACATTATTTTAATTTAATGTTATAGTTGTTCTTGTGGTGTTAAGTTTATTGCCGTTCAAGTATTTGGTTAAGTTAATGATGTTCGTAAGTAGTATGTTGATTTAGTTAATGTTTCAAATTAAATTATTAAATTTGGATTATTAATTTAGTAAATGAATGTTGTTAGTTATTTAGTTATTAAATTAATTTTTGAATTTAATGATTCGATAATATAAATATATGTACTTTTGTTAATGAGGAATATTTTAATGACGTGTAATGGATGATTGTTCCATTTATTAATAATGTTAATTTTTAAATTTAAATAAAAAGGAAGATTATTATTAATAAAGTTATTTTAATTTCAATTGCATTGGATAATGTTATTTAAAAAAATTATTAATTTGAAATTTTAAAATGGAAATTTAGAAATTAAAAAACTAAATCACAAAAGTAATTTAAAAGTGAGTAAAAAAGAAGTTTAAATTGGAAAGATTTTGCATGTGTGAGCATGCATTGTTTTGAACTAGAAAAAGTGAGGGAAACTTGTTGTTTTGTGGGTTTTAATGTTTTGTCATTTAATTTTTATTTTCGATAAGATAAACAATTTCCTTAATTAAAAAGTGGGGGATAAAGAAAACTAAAGAGGTTTTCTTTTAATTAAATGGGGAGAAGAAAAGAGAATTTAATTTAATTTTAATTTTTTTGGGGGTTTTAGAATGGGAATTTGCTCTGCAAAAGAAAATTATTCTTTCTGTCTCTGAAAAATAATATACAAATTTTATTTTGGGGAAAATTTGAAGATTTCTATGGAGGAGAACAGACTTTTGAAGGGTTATGAAAGAGAGGTTGTATGTGCACGTTTACTCCATCTACAATCATCATCTTCTCAAGTTGGTGATCTCATTTTGAATTTCCAATCTTCGTTTGCTTGTGCATAAAAAGAAAAAAATAGGAGTCGACTTGCTCTTGAACATGTCATTGTTGTTTGTTAAAATCTATGTAACATTTGTAAAAAAAAATAAAAAAATTATGTGTTGGATTTTAACATGAAAATATGTTTATGAGGGTGCCCCTCCTCCTTCACCTTGCTATGCTCTCTAAGCCTCTGCCTCTTTAATTTTTTCCCTTTCTTCTGCTCTTAGTGGTCACCTATTCTTGTTAAAGTAACATGTTGGCTCACTATTTGGTAGGAGACTAATTTTTCTCTTGGGCATCCATCTATGTATTGTTGTTAGAATTTAGAATTTGGTTTAAAATCTTGATGATTTTTCCTATTTCTATGTTATTTTATTTCCTTTTGGTTGTAATGAATCATTCCCCACCTGGGTCTTCCCTTATGCCTCTTAGTGTTTGTTCCATATCTATTAATAAAGATGGAAACCTATTTGCATGTTGTACGCGCCTCCCCTTTTCTCTCCTCTCCCATGCGTGGTTGGTTGCACCTCTTTAGTTTGGGGTTTTTCCCTTTTAGTCCAACTTTATATTTTTTTTTTTAAAATGTGAGCATATGTTCTTATACAAATAGATTTACATGTGATTGTCAACAATATGAAAATGAGTATGTGTATTAGCTCAAAGAAAGAAAAAAAATAATCTAAGCCTATGCTTTGCTCTATAGCAGCCGCACCTCCTCAGTCAGGGGGTTTTTGTTTAGCTTGATTGTATTTTTTTTTTAAAACATGAAGTTTCATTTATAAGAAAACTGCATGAAGGCCCTTTGAATTGCGCACCATTCTCCTTCCTTCTTTTGGTTTTGCATAGCAGCATAAGGCTATTGTGCACAGCCATTATGCTGGTCGCACCCCTTGACTGTAGGCTATTTTGTTTATAATTTATATTATATTATATAATATTATATATATAAGTATATGTGTGTTTATAATCTGTAATTTATTAAAATTCATTATGACTATTTGACTATTTTATATGCAACTGAAACAATTATATTTAAATGTAAAAATAGAGGTTATTTTATAATAGATATGATTATATATTTAAATATATATCATCATTATATATCTGTATGACTAGATGTGTACAAGTATAGATGATGTAGTATGGAATTAATAGAAGATTAAACTGTTATAATTAAAAAGTGCAATTAGATAAATATGGCTTCTAAATTTAATTTAGTAAACTAATTAAACTATGAAATTGATTTAATGGTGTTCAAAAATTGAAAGAAAATGATACATTGTAAGTTAGATTATTGTTTATTGAATAAAGAATCTTTTCTAAGTTAGTGTGCTTTTGTTTAGCCAAGAATGGTTGTCAAAATGATATGCGTGTGTAAATGTATGTAGTATTTACTAATTACGTTCTTTAAAATTGTCATTTGGATTCTGCTAGAGAACGAAAAGTTGGTTTTCATGTTCCCATGATTGGTTGTGTTTTTTTTTCCTTGTATTATTTCCAATGTGTCGAGACTTTGTGCTTAGTCATGTGGGGTAGTATGTGGGAACCCATAGCATGAGTTATTCGGCTACTAGAGGCAAGGGATAAAACTTGTTTGTGTTGGGTTTTTGTGAGTTGACCTTTGTCACTCATTGATGATATTTGGTTTTAACTTTTGGCACCGTTGTTTTTTCTCTTGTTATGACTTCATGCGAGAAGATTCATGCCTTGCCTATATTCTTGGTTGTTGTGGTTTTGTGCTTACATTTTTTTTTTTGGTACACCCTTGGTGTTGTGAGTTTGTTTTTTGGGCTATTAGGGAGAGTCACTCATCATGGGGGCTGACGCACAAAGGGGCGGCTTGGATAACCCATGAACAAGTTGGTTAAATAATTGAAAACTTAATAAAACAAACTAGAGGGATGTGTAGGTTAACATTAACTAAAGATAAGTCAAATACCTCATCCACGCCGTTAGTGCTCTCATAGACTAAGGGTGGGCTGAGAAAGTCGTGGTCGGCAAGGTCGCTACCTCGTCCTCATGAGAGGCTAGTGATCCTGCACGTGTCACCCTAGGTGAGGGGCAGCTAGGATAACCATAGATAGGGGCTGACACTAGTTGAGAGGCAGCCAGGATAACCCATAATAGGGTCATGTGATGACACTCTCCCATAGTACCCCTTGCCATTATCTTTGAATGTCTCTAGAATCAGTCATCTTGTATGTTGTTGTTTAGGTTGTTATTTGTTATGTTCTAGTTTCTCTTTTGTGGTTTGGTCTTGTGGTCATTTTGCTCGTCTATTTTGGTCATGGGTCTTTCTTGTCTACTCCTAGCACAGGGGGTGGGCCTTCAGGTCCATGTGGTCAGGTGGAACGTGCTATGCACCCCATTGGGTTCCCTTTCAACATTTGTGCAACGTGGTGTTATTCAAATTCAGAGTGTCTCAATGATCACCTTATATTCATATGTATAATATTTATTCTTGATATACTCATGTATTTGATGTACTACTTCCACGTTGAGTTGGGAAACAATGATGTATACTTATGTTATTTAATGATGTAATATAATGGAAACAGATGTAATGTATGATTTTACCTTTGTATTCCTTATGTGGTTAATGATTGTGATAGTCATTGTTTTGTTGTGTTGTATCTGTGGAAATATGCTCCATTGTATTCACATCATGATAATATGTTTATGGAACTTATTGGGATTAAGTTAATCTTGTTTATGTTGAGTTTTCACATGTGGATGCTTCTTAATGATGGAATTATAATGGATGTATGGTTTTGTAAATAAATCATATATCATGGTTTATTATTGTAAACTTGGAATTCATACGTTATCGTTGTTATGGGTTTAGGTTACATAATTTCTTCACGTGTACCCCAAAGGACATAGGTTACTAGTGTATCTATTTAAGTGAATGTCGTGTATTGGAACTTAATGTACAACTCATATTTGTTAACTTTACAAAAAAAAAAAGTGTGGTAATTGTTGTCTTAGTTGTCCTTTTGGGTTCGCGCGACGAGGCATTACATGGCTCACATGTGAAGTACCAAGTTATACATTTTGGGGGCAACCTCTTCCCTTTTTCATGGCATAGCTTATTGGAAACATATGACTTGGCATAGGGCTTTCCATGTAAGCTCTCATGTCTTCTTCTACTTTAAAGAAATTTCTCACAATAATGGTGTTAGCAACCACTTTAAAGTGGGGGCATAGATCGGCACTCATGTTTCACTGTGCAATTTTCTTTATTCCTATGATGCGTCATTTTCTTGATGGTGTCATTAGGTTTGATATCCTCTAATAGAGTGATATTTCTTTGACTTGTCCTCTCTTGGAGACATTAGGAATGACATTCCCTAAGAAGAGACCTTACACAAACTAAGAAAAATCCCTTTGAACATACCTTACACTACTTTGCATTTACAATATCCATTATATGGCCACCTTGCATAACACATTTTGCATGCTTATGGATCCATCTTGTTTGTTCATGAGTTTCAAGCATACAAGGCTTTTCTTTCCTCATGAAGCTGGAAGCTCATTATTATGTGGCACCTTGTCAAAGTTATTAGGAGGTATATCTTTAGCATGGTTAACGTATGATGAGAAGCCTAAAAGTGGGCATGACTTTCTCATTATACGGTGAGAAGCCAGTACAAAGGCATGAATTTTTCACTAAGCCACCCTTTTGGATACTCACCCATTGGATAGCTTGAATTTTTGTTGCCTTAGAGTGAGTGCATTTTTTGACAAACGGCTTAGATCTAATCCACATCGTGTTGGACAAACGGTCGAGGTTGATCCACCTCTTTTTTTTTTACTTGTTTTTTTTATCACTGACATTGAATGTGGCAACACAAAAAGTATCAATTTTCCTTACTTGATTTGGAAATGATTAATGTTAAATGAACTTAATGTCACCTTGATCTAGTGTTGTAATGTATCTAACACATTCACATTAGGTCTTAGGCCCTTTTTAAGCTGAACAAACCTAATTTTTCCTTAATTTAATGTTGTTAAGTGTATTTATTTACACCTTCACATCAAGTTTTTGGCCCTTGTATGTTGGAAAATGTGCCTCAATTTGTTCGCTTGGAACATTTGAACTTGGCATTTTATTTCCTTTATTACCTTGTATATCGCAAGATCACTGAAAATCATAACTTTGGAACTCATGTCATGGAGTTCTAGGAATTCATAACTTTCCGATAGAACTAAGTCATGAGGTTTTGAATTTTCACAACCTCTTGACTTAGCGATGTTGAGGCTTTCTTTGTTATCACCTTGTCACGGGTTTTGAGAAATTCCTAACCTTTGATAGAGGTTATGAATTTAGGATCTTTGGTGACATAGCGATTTTGTATGAGATTGACTTAGAATTGGACATTTGTCGGCTCGATAACTCATGGTGAATGATGGAGGCAATGGGGACCCTGATAGTGATATAATATGATTTTGATCAATGTTTGGAATGAATCTAATCCAACAATGCTAATTTACTCTATGTTCCTTTGTGGTGAGGACCAATATACTCTTGTTATGTGAGCGAAATTATCTAAGCAGTTGACATCTGTCAGCTTGATCAATGATTGAATCAAATCTAACGGTGCCCACTAGCCCCGCACCTCTTCTGGGGTTTCCCAAGAGACTCCTGTAGGTTGTGTGGGATTCAGACATGTGTCGTGGTGGCCCTGACCACTGCCATGTTGTTAAGCAATACGATAGTTGATTTGATAATGTGTGAAGAGTACCAAGGTGGTACCCAATTGGTGCCAAGTTGGAAATCGATAATTGGCCTGAATCTATTGACAGTTTAAATGATGATTTCAAAATTATTTTGATGCGGTTGTAGTAGTTACGTTCTTGTAACAACTAGTGTTCAGAAACCAAAATGACCATGATTGAATATCACATATGTTGAATCACTCTGTAGCATGGTGAGGAGAGTATTGATCAATTGGTTAATGTTCTACATTATATGCTTACGAGCATTGTAATAGTGTGAGAGAACAAATTTGTATTGTGAATTTGTGTACGACATTGATTTGGGAAATTTTTGTTGCTATGAATTAACATATGAGAGTGGATTCTAAAACACTGTATGTAAACATTATCTACAATAATACAAAGTGACTTTACTTGGTGTGTGGGTTTTTCTCCTGTAAGGGTTTTCCCACATAAATCTAGTGTTCAATTTTGTGTGTGGGTTTATCTATTTGTTCATGTGTATGTGTTTCTTAAATGAATTGTAATTGTAATTGAAATTAAAAGTATCATCTGCATTATTTCTCCTATAAGATTGGCATTTGGAAGGTCTTTCTGCATCATGCTTTCCTTTCAAGTGGTATCAGAGCCTGGCCAGTTGTGTTATCTTTGTGGGTGAGTCAGTTTTTTGTGCTAGTCTTGTCCAGTGGGAGTCTTGCAAAGAAAAATCTAGTTGTATTGATTGTAGATTGAGATGGAAAGTACATTAGGAAAAATAGAAATTGAAAAGTTTAATGGCAGCAATTTTGAGTTGTGGAAACTCAAAATGGAAAACCTTTTGGTGGATAAAGATATTTGGATTGTTGTTATGGGGAAAAAACCATTAGGCATGAAACAAGAAGATTGGGACCTTGTAGATAGAAAAGCTAGAGGGTTGATAAGACTTTGTTTGGCCGATTCTATTCTCCTCAACGTCTATGAGGAGAATACTGCATCTTCATTGTGGAGGAAACTTGGTGATATTTATCAGGGCAAGTCTCTGGTGAATAAGTTATTCCTAAGGAAGAAGTTATACTCCTTGAAGATGGAAGAAGGAGAATCTGTAGCAGACCATATGAATTCATTCAATATTATTGTTGCACAATTGGCATCTGTGGGTGTGAAGATAGAGGAGGAGGATCATTGTATGCTTTTGTTATGTTCCTTACCCAACACTTGGGATCATCTGGTAATATCTATTGGAAGTACAACAACCACCTTTAAAATGGAAAACATGGTTGCTTCGTTATTGTTAGAGGAAATGCGAAGGAAATCTTCTGAGATGGCCAAGGAGGCTCTTGTTGTTTGAAATAGATCAAAGGAAAGAGGCAAGAAGAAAGACAAGAAGTCTAAATCCATATATGAAGGGAAATCTAAGTCTCCTAGCAAGAAGTCCAAGATGAAATGTTGGAATTATGGGAAAACTGGTCATATCTGGAAGGATTGTAAAGAGGAGAAAAAGAAGAAGAAATATTTGGATAAGGATTCTTCTTAGAGTGACTCAGATGATTTCACTGCAGCCTTGGAAACTCAGTCATCAGATGATGTTTGGTTGATTGATTCAGGTGCATATTTTCACTTGAAATCTCACAGATATTGGTTTACAAAGTATGAAAAGTATGTTGGTGGAAAGGAGTATTCGGCAAGAGATTCATCTCTAAATATTGTTTGTCGAGGAAGAGCCATAATTTGATTCCCTAATGGAATAATAAAAGGGATTGATGGCATAATGTACATACCAAGTCTGGCTCAAAATTTTCTTTTTTTTCAGTAAGTTGGATGATGTTGGCGTACAAGTTTTTTTCTCAAGTGGTGGTTGCAATATTACTAGATGCTTAATGGTGTTGGCTAGGGGTGCATGTATTGGTACTCTGTACAATTTGGACGCACAGGGTATTCAATGTAATAGTGTCTGTAAAGTCAAGCAAGGATGCTCGTGTAGAGAAGGAGAACGAAATTCTTCTAGGTGTAAACTCTTTGGAGGTGAAACTCCCAATAGAGAAAACCTATTGTGGTGTCATTGACTTAGTCACATAGGAGAGAAAGGCTTAAAAGCCTTGATAAAAAAAACCTAGTAGAAGGGCTTGATGATTGTAACCTGAGTTCAATTTTTGTGAACATTGTGCTTATGGAAAACAACACCGTGTTTCTTTTTACTCTAGTCCTCATAAGTCTTCTAGTATACTGGATTATGTTCACTCTAATGTATTTGGTCTAGTGGATGTTCCTTCGTTATCGAATTCTAAATCTTATGTTTGTTTTATTGATGACTATTTGAGAAAGGAATTTGTATACTTTCTTAAAAGTAAATCAAAAGTGTTCAGTTGGTTTAAAGAGTTTAAAAAATTGGTTGAAAATCAAAATGAAAGGAAAATTAAATGCTTAAGGACAAACAATGGCAGTGATTTTTGTTCAGTAGATTTCAAAAGGTATTGCAAACACCATGGGATTAAAAGGCATAAAACTATGCCTTATACTCCACAGTAGAATGGAGTTGCTGAGAGATTAAATAGGATGTTGATGGAAAGAGCGAGAAGTATGTTAAGTAGTGTTGGTCTGGACAAGAAGTTCTAGGCTAAGGATGTGGCTACAACATGTTACTTGATTAATCGTTCACCTAGTTTAGCTCTTATTAACAAAACACCTATGGAAGTGTGGTCTAGTAAGAAGCCCTCTCTAAGACATATTTGTGTCTTTGGCTATGAAGCATATGTTGATGTATCGAATGAGAAAAGGTATAAGTTGGAGAGAAAATTTGTAAAGTGTATCTTCATTGGCTACGACATTGGTGTGAAAGGATACAAGCTTTGGAATCTTGTTACTGAGAAGGTTGTGTATAGCAAAAATGTAATCTTTCAGGAGTTGAAACCTTCTGCAATTGATCTACAGTCAGAGACAAAAGAAGAAGAAAAGTAGAATGATGTAGTTTAAATTACTCAAACTCTAGATAAAGAGGAACTACAAAGTCAAAGTGTACTTGAAACTGAGGAGAGCTCTAGTAGCTCTAAGAGTTTTGAACAAGAAGAAGAACCACAACCTCAACCTCAGCCTGTGAGGAGGTCTACACATGAAAAGCGACAATCTGATAGGTATGTATTTTCTATGTTGGATTCAAACTATGCCTATGCTTTGATTACTAGCACTTATGAGCCTAAGACTGTAAAGGAGGCTATTAATATGTCTAATTTAGATTCCTAGTTGGAAGGCATGAATGAGGAAATGGCATCATTAAAAAAGAATGTAACCTGGGATCTGGTACCTCTTCTTGAAGGTCAAAATCTTGTTGGCTATAAATGGGTATTTAAGAATAAAATTGGTCTGGATGACAAAGTGGAGAAGTATAAAGCTAGGTTGGTCACGAAAGGTTATTCCTGGGTGGAGGGAATTGATTATGGATAAAAAATTTCCCCTATAGCTAAGCTGACATCTATCAAATTTCTATTGTTACTTGCAGCTACATATGACTTAGAGGTTGAGCGTATGGATGTGAAGACAACATTTCTTCATGGAGATCTGGAAGAATAAATTTATGTCCCAACCTGAGCACTCCATTGAAAAAGGTAAAGAAAATCTAGTTTGCAAGTTGAAGAAATCTTTGTATGGTTTGAAGATATCACCTAGAATATGGTACCAGAAGTTTGATACTTTTGTGTTGTCTTTGGGATTTGTGAGATAGAAATTATTGTATTATAAAACTAAAAATGATTATTTGCTTATTATTTCCTTGTATGTGGATGATATGTTATTCTTTGGGAATAGTAAGGGTATGATTTTTGATCTAAAATCTCAACTGTTAGCACAATTTAAAATGAAGGATTTAGGTCCAGCAAGGTATATTATGGGTATGGAAATCATAAGGGATAGGGGAAGTAGAAATCTTTGGCTTAGTCAAAGTAAGTATATTAATGTTTTCCTTAAGAGATTTGGTATGACAAATAGCAAGCAGTTAGTTGTTCCAATGTTGCAAAGAACAAAGCTATCTATTGAAGATTGTTCAAAGTCTCCTACTGAGATGGAGGACATGACCAGGGTGCCTTATGCAAGTGTAGTTAGTAGTTTAATGTACGTAATGGTCTATTCTAGGCCAGACATTTCCTAAGTAGTGGGAGTACTTAGTCTGTTTATGGCTAATCCAAGAAGATCGCATTGGGATGTTGTGAAGAGAGTTTTCAAATATTTGAAGGGTACTTCAGAGTATGCTTTGTGTTATCATGGAAACTCGGTTGGATCACATAAATCTCTTAGCATTTGTGGGTATGTGGATTTTGATTGGGTAGGGGATGTTGACAACGGAAAATCCACCAATGGATACATCTTCATGTTATTTGGTGGTGTACTTAGTTGGATGAGCAAGTGGTAGGTTGTAGTCACTTTATCTACTACTGAGGTAGAGTACATGGTAGCTACACACACCTGTAAGGAAGTTGTTTGGATTAAACAGTTGTGTTCTAATGTTGGGTTTAATGCAAGGCATATTATGATTTTCTATGACAGTCAGAGTGCTATTTTTTTGGTGAAAAATCCCACTGTCCATGCTAGGATGAAGCAAGTTGATGTTCAGTATCATTTTGTTCGTGATATGGTGGAGGATGGAAAGGTCAATCTTGAAAAAGTGGATACTCTATAAAATATTGTTGATGCATTGACAAAGCCTGTGAGCATAGAAAAGTATAGGTGGTGTGTCAGTTTGATGGGCCTTGGGGCCTATGACTTTAAATAACTTTGAGTTTGGAAGAAGCTAGTAAGTCTTCATCAAGTGGGAGCATGTTGGAAAATGTACCTCAACTTGTTGGCTTTGAACATTTGAACTTGGCATTTTATTTCCTTTATTACCTTGTATGTCGTGGGATCACTAAAAATCATAACTTTGGAACTCATATCACAGAGTTATAGGAATTCATAACTTTCTAATAGAACTAAGTCAAGATTCTAAATTTTCACAGCCTCCCAACTTAGCGATGTTGAGACTTTCTTTGTTTCACCTTGTTGTGAGTTTTGAGAAATTCCTAACCTCTGATAGAGGTTATGAAGTTAAGATCTTTTGCAACATAACGAGTTCGTACGAGATTGACTAAGCGGTGGACATCTGTCAACTCGATAACTCATGGTGAATGACAGAGGTAGTTGGGACCATAGTAGTGTGATATAATATGATGTTGATCAACATTTGGAATGAATCTAATCCAAAAGTGCGCATTTACTCCACGCTCCTTTATGGTGAGGACCAACAAACTCTTGTGATGTGAGTGGAATATTCTGAGTGGTTGACATATGTCGTCTTGATCAATGATTGAATCAAATCTAATGGTGCCCGCTAGCCCCGCACCTGCTATGGTGGGTCTCAAGAGACTCTTGCAGGGTGCATGGGCTTCAAACATGTGTCGTGGTGGACCTGACCAATTCCAAGTTGTTAAGTGGTACGATGGTTGATTTGATAATGTGTGAAGAGTACCTAGGCGGGACCCAATTGGTGCCAGGTTGGAAACCGATAATTGGCCTGAGTCCATTGACAATTTAAATGATGATTTTGAAATGAGTTTGATGTGGCTATAGAAATTACATTCTTGTCACAGCTAGTGTTCAGAAACTGAAATGACCATGATTGTATATCACATATGTTGAATCACTTTATAGCATGGTGAGGAGAGTATTGATTGATCAATTAATGTTCTACATTGTATGCTTATGAGCATTGTAATAGTGTGAGAGAACGAATTTTTATTGTGAATCTTTGTACAAGGTTGATCTAGGAAATGTTTGCTACTCTAAATTAACATCTGAGAGTGGAGTATGAAGCTTTGTATGTAAACATTATCTATTGTAATAAAAAGTGACCTTACTTGGTTTGTGGGTTTTTCTCCTGTAAGGGTTTTCCCACATAAATTTGGTGCTCAATTATGTGTGTGGGTTTTTCTCTTTGTTCTTATGTATGTGTTTCTCAAATGAACTGTAATTGTAATCGAAATTAAAAGTACCATCTGCATTATTTCTCATGTAAGATTGGCATTTGGAAGGTGTTTCTGCATCTTGCTTTCCTTTCATTGTAAACTAAATGGACTAAATAATGCCTTATTTTGGGTGTTGTAAAGTGTATCCTAACACTTTAACACTAATCTAGGGTTTCATTAAATAATTAGGCTTCTTTATGCCTTATTTGGCCTTATTTTGCATCTCCAAGCCTTAATTAATGCATCTTTCAAAGGATAATCCTGACATAAACCAACAACTAGTCATAATTCATTTTTTTTTAGGTTTTGTTGCCTAGATAAGTGATTTGGGACTCATACACCACCTTGGGTGTATGATTCCCACTTAGGTTTTTGGGCCCAAATCTTGATTTTACATCATTCTAAGCATTTTTGAAAAATGTGTCCCATAGTTAAGCCTAATGGGACTCATACGCCACTTGTGGCATATGAGTCCCATGTGGCCCAAAATAAAATTTAATTCAAATTCTTGGTGGGATTTTATTCTCCTAGATCTAATGTCAGTTTGTAGTGTTGTAATTTCAAGAAATTTGGCATAAACAAGTATAAATACAAGGTTATTTCACTCATTTTCACCTAATACTTTCAAGAGAGCATTCCTAATAGAAATTTTATGATTACGAGACTTAATGAGATCATCAAGAGAGTTTACAAGAGAATTTCTAAGGCATTCAAGGGAAAAATTCTTCATCAATTGTTGCAGAAATTCAAGATTCATCATCATGTCAAGGTTATCAAGCATCAAGCATGTTGTTGAGCTAGTGTTGTGATGTTGCATTCAACATCCAAGATTAAGCATTGTTTTATACTTATTTCAAGATATATATCTACATCCTTCATGGCCACTTCATGTTAGGTTGTTGATTTACAAGACATCATTCAAGGTATCATTATTCATGTTTCATGTTCCATATTTCATGCCCTTATTTCATTATCTCATCATTTGGTATAATTACCTAAATGGGATTTGACCAAGGTAAACCCCCATTCTCTAAAAATCAACAAGTTTTTCTCTCTCTACATGTGTGATTGTAGATCTATGTGTCTTGGAACTTGAAAATATTTTAAATATTAGGTTGCAAGGTTGAAGAAAGTCATCAATTCATCACAAGGTTGTCATCTTCACTAAAAGTCACCAACAAATTGCAAATCAAGGTTTCATATCCAAAAAAGAAGTGTGGAAGGAAGAGTAGAGACAGGAGAGTAGAATTAGGCCTTAACCCCCTAAAAAAGCTAAGTGGGACTAACACACCACTTGTGGCATATGATTCCTAGTACAAGTATTTTTCCATATTTCAGTTGTTTCAAATCATACATTGTCAGATTCCAATTTTGGAACATAAACCCTAGTCTGGGACTAAATCACCCAGACTGTATGAGTCCTAGTGGGCCTTAAACTTGAAATTTTTTCAGGGTTTTGAAGCTTGTTTTAACCTTTTCACTCTTCCAGATGAACCTCTATTCATTTCAAATATGATATTTTGTATTTCAGTTTAATTTTCCTAGGTCATCTAGTTAGGTTTTGCATGGTACTTTGCATAATTCATTCATATATTGTATTTCCAAGCCCTAGCTTGATGGTGAACCCATCATTAGTCATTAATCATACCATAGGATACCATATTGCAAGATCTCTTCCCCTTATTTCTACATTCAGATTGAGATCTCCAGGGTTTCCTTGAGTGAAACTTGAGGGAAATAGGTCTAGGTCACTTAACACCTACTTTGTGTTCCACCTCCCAAAAGGTGGAACACCTATTTCCATTGTTTTAAAATGTAAGGAGGGTTAGCTCCTTGTTGAATGTAAGGAGGGTTAGCTCCTTATTGAAAGTAAGAAGGGTTAGCTCCTTGTTGGATGTAAGGAGGGTTAGCTCCTTGTTGCAAATAAGGAGGGTTAGCTCCTTGTTGAATGTAAGGAGGGTTAGCTCCTTGTTGGTGAAAGGTGGAATTTTGTTGGTTCTATGCTTGGGAGATAGAATAACAAACTTCAAACACACTCATTCAAGGATAAACCATAGAAATTGTTGGCATATGGCTTCTAGTGTTGTCATTGATGGTAACCTAAGTCATTTTCCTGGTCCACAAATCAGAATTTGTTCATACTGGAAAGCAGAGTGAAGACCAGTGTATTACTAGAAGTATCAATGAAGAACAGGGTATCCAATTACTATGTTGATCTGTATGCTTCAACAGATTATCATTTTGTGTTGTGAATCTTTGGGAAGTTTTTTAAGCATCTATATTATCTTATTGTCAAGTTTTGCGGTATCGCATTAATCGGTGTATCAGTTATGAGATCCGGTAAAATCATTTTTTTTGTTTATCTATTCATATTAGTTGACTCAGTGCATGTAGCATGTCGCAGATGTATAAGGATTTATTTTTTAAATGTTTCTATGCTCGAACATTTTTTTTTGGGTCCCAACTATGTTTTTATTGACTTTGGTGGGTACGCATCATATATCAAATGTGGATTGAGCCAACAATTGAAAAATATTTTTGTCTTATTGCAACCCGACTTGAAGTATCTAAATATTTGAAGTGGATATATATATGAGTTAGAGTAATTCATTTTATATGCATGTGTGGAAGTGTATAAGCGTGAGCGAAGAGCAGAGTAGATGTATGTGTGAATATTAGAAGATTAGTTATTTCAATATATATATATATCTACATCCTTCATGGCCGCTTCATGTTAGGTTGTTGATTTACAAGACATCATTCAAGGTATCATTATTCATGTTTCATGTTTCATGCCATTATTTCATTATCTCATCATTTGGTTTAATTACCTAAATGGGATTTGACCAAGGTAAACCCCCATTCTCTAAAAATCAACAAGTTTTTCTCTCTCTACATGTGTGATTGCAGATCTAGGTGTCTTGGAACTTGAAGATCTCTTAAAGATTAGGTTGTGAAGTTGAAGAAAGTCATCAATTCATCACAAGGTTGTCATCTTCACTAAAAGTGACCAACAAATTGCAAATCAAGGTTTCATATCCAGAAAAGAAGTGTGGAAGGAAGAGTAGAGATAGGAGAGTAGAATTAGGCCTTAACCCCCTGAAAAAGCTAAGTGGGACTAACATACCACTTGTGGCGTATGATTCCTAGTACAAGTATTGTTTCATATTTCAGTTTTTTCAAATCATACACTGTGAGATTCCAATTTTGGAACAGAAACCCTAGTTTGGGACTAAATCACCCAGACTATATGAGTCCTAGTGGGCCTTAACACCTACTTTGTGTTCCACCTCCCAAAAGGTGGAACACCTATTTCCATTGTTTCAAAATGTAAGGAGGGTTAGCTCCTTGTTGAACGTAAGGAGGGTTAGCTCCTTATTGAAAGTAAGAAGGGTTACCTTCTTGTTGGATGTAAAGAGGGTTAGTTCCTTGTTGCAAATAAGGAGGGTTAGCTCCTTGTTGGTGAAAGGTGGAATTTTGTTGGTTCTATGCTTGGGAGATAGAATAACAAACTTCAAACACTCTCATTCAAGGATAAACCCTATAAATTGTTGGCATATGGCTTCTAGTGTTGTCATTGATGGCAACCTAAGTCATTTTCTTGGTCCACAGATCATAATTTGTTCATACTGGCAAGCAGAGTGAAGAATAGTGTATTGTTGGAAGTATGAATGAAGAGCAGGGTATCCAATTAGTATGTTGATCTGTATGCTTCAAAAAATTATCATTTTGTGTTGTGAATCTTGTGGAAGTCTATTAAGCATCTATATTAGCTTTTTTTCAAGTTTTGTGGTATCGCATTAATCGATGTATGAGTTATGAGATCCGGTAAAATGAATTTTTTTGTTTATCTATTCATATTAGCTGACTCAGTGCATGTAGCATGTCACAGATGTATAAGGATTAATTGTTTAAATGTTTCTATGCTCGAACATTTTTTTTTGGATCCCAACTATGTTTTTACTGACTTTGTTGGGTATGCATCATATATCAAATGTGGATTGGGCCGACAGTTACAAAATATTTTTGTCTTGTTGTAAGCTGACTTGAAGTATCTAAATATTTGAAGCAGATATATATATGAATTCAAGTAATTCATTTTGTATGCATGTGTGGAAGTGTATAAGCATGAACGAAGAGTAGAGTAGATGTTTGTGTGAAGATTAGAAGATCAGTTAAGCAATTTTTGCTTATGCAGGAGAGGTTTTTGTGAAGCAAATTAAGGAAAAGCAGAGCAGAAGTGCAAAATTAGACAGAAGGTTTAGAATTTGATCAATGAGTTCAATTAGAACTGTAGTCAAGCATTTGTAGATGCTATCCTCTTAGTTCAACTTTTTGTTGTAATCCAAATATTTTTTGTACGACAGTGAGACTTCTTTCTTTTAAGTAGTGAGCTCTAGGCAGTGTGCCTGAATGCATGTGCATTCCTTTTTCTTCATACTTTTAATAAAGTATAAATTGTGGATTGACCTCCACCGTGGTTTTTCCCCTAACAGGGTTTCCACGTAAAAATCTTGGTGTTATGGTGTTTTGATTGTTTCCTTCATGTTCTTGCATCTTTCCTTTTAATGAAATGTTATAAATGGTTTAAGATGTCGAATGAAATGTTGTAAATGGTTTAAGATGTGGAATGAAATTCAATTATTGTTGAACATTGATTCACCCCCCTTCTCAGTGTTCCTTGAGTCCAACAAAAATCTCAACCTCAAGTATGCAAAGGAGAAAGAGATCTTGTAATAGGGATGTCCTAGGGTATGATTGTTAACTTAGGAGGGGTTCACCATCAAGCTAGG
Source organism: Sequoia sempervirens (assembly GCA_007258455.2). Taxonomy (NCBI): domain Eukaryota; kingdom Viridiplantae; phylum Streptophyta; class Pinopsida; order Cupressales; family Cupressaceae; genus Sequoia; species Sequoia sempervirens. The sequence goes on from VDFB02000020.1 coordinate 19,081,429, forward strand.
GCTTGGAAAGACAAATGAAATACAAGACCTATTGCTCAAACCTAATGCAATGTAAACTTTCACTAAATGTCCTAAAAATGCATGTAAAACAGAATAACAAGTTGAGAGATGAAAGGTGTGCACTTGAAAATCTGAAGAAGGATGGAATGAGCTTTGAAACACTAAAAATCCTAAAATTTTGGCACACTAGGACTCATATGCCAGTTTGGGCGTATTAGTCCCAAATCAAGGTTTTTGGGTAGGAACTGGTTTCTCGCATTGTAGATCCTGAATCTATAAAAATCTAGAAAAATGCTTGTAGTGGAACTCATATGCCACTTCTAGTGTATCAGTCTTGTCCCACTTTCTTGGTGATTCAAAGTTCAGATCTGTGCTCCAATGTCTGTTCTTCCCTTCCAAACTAATTTCAGTGTTTGAACCTGTAAAAATACTTGCAAAACCGAATATAGACTTGATTTGCTTATGGGGGATTTTCCTTGGTCAAACCCCTAGTTTGGTAATTAAACCTTGATAGAAATAATGAAACATGAATGTAAATAGGAATGTAAACCCTAACCTTAAGTGTGTCTAAGATTAGGAAATTTGAAATGAAATGCAACGCTATTCTAATGTGCTAGAATGAGATGCATGAATGAAACATAAAGATGAATAACTCACTTTGAGAGATCTCTAATAACCCAAGTGAGCCATAATAATTCTTGTATCTTCCTTAGGTTGAATGTAGAGTGATAATGGAGGATGGAATCACTTAGTAAACAAGTCATTAGGCTTGGCTTGATGGCTAGTTGCATTTCCCCAACCTAGAATCCATCATGATTCACCATAGGCAACCATAATCATCCCTTGACAATTGTAGATCTTAGATGAAAGTGAGACAGTTGTAGATCTTAGATGAAAGTGAGCTTGAAGACCTATAAAAACACTTTAATGCTACTCCAAGACTTCAACTTTCTTTCTCTTGAAACTTGAATTCTCTTGTGAAAGAATGCTTGAAGAATTTTGAATACTTGGATCTTGAAATTGCTCTAAAAATTATTTGCTTATATAGGAATTTACACCTAATTTACCATTATTTGGATCTCAAAAGCTAGCATCAACCAAAAATTTGAATTAAAAAGTTGAATTTCTTACTTAAACCCTAAAAAGGCCCTAAATGGGACTTATACGCCACCTCTGGCATATGGGTCCCACCTACGGGGACTCATACACCCAAGGTGGCCTATGAGTCCCACCCTAGTTTTTTGGGGTGGGTTGTTAGAAATTTAAGTGATTTTCATGTTTTGTTGGGTTTTTAGTTGAAATAAGCCTTGAGGTCCAAAATAAAGGGTCTTAGGGTCCTATTAATGATGACTTAAAGGGGTATTTAATGCAAGGGTGCTAAAATAGGTCCAAATTAAGTGTGAAATTGTACCATTTTCAAGTGTACAATTTTCTACACTACATTTAGCCCCTAATTTAGTGCCCATATGACTCTACGTGCATATGTAAGATAAAGGAATCCAAACAATAAACTTCATTTTAGAAAAGGATACTCATGTAGGTTCATTCACAACATGAGAGAATGCAACCCCACTATAGCTATCTGCAAAACCACAATGTTAGAAACTACATCTTGCAACAGGAATTCTGTTAGTTGTCTCAAAATTCTCTTATATAACTTCTAGAAATTAAATTTGAGGGTAGATGTATGCCCCCCCTTGATTCCTCTTGCTTTACAGAGGTGGAATCAAGGTAGCATTCTAACCGCATTGAATAAGGTAAGTCATATCATAGGGTATTTCCAAGTAACATACTACATAATCATAGATGTATGATGAGGATAGAACATAATCACGATTCCAACGTAACAAACAACATCAAAAATGGAGTTCTCTAGCCCCTATTATGCTAGTTTGAATGAAAAGAACTTTTAACCCTAACATAGTAAAACCCTAATTTTAACCTATATAAGAGAAAAAAGTGAAGTAACTTGAACTAATATTATATTTTACCTTCTTGTAGCTTAACTTTATTAAAGAGTGATTGAATATGCCAAGCTAATGAGAAAACGAGCCTCTGAGATTGGATGTCCTGCAAGAGGAGCTAGCTCGAGGTGAGCTACGACATCAAGTGAATTGATTTTTCGGCCTTAGCTTTGTCCTTACACATTTATTTTATGTTTTTATGCATTTCTAGATAGATTTAGGACCCTAGAAGAAAAGTTCGCAAAGCATCGCTTTTTTTGCAAAGTGTCCCTTTTTTCACTAAGTGTCCCTTTTTGTCACAAAGTGTCCCCTTTTGTCATGAAGTGTCCCACTTTTTCACAAAGTGTCTTGATCTTCACGAAGTGTCCCAAAATGGAAATAAAGTATCTGGGACCTTTAAAAAAGTGCACTAGAACAACTTTATCACACTTTTTATTGTTGATGTATAGATTTAAGAGTTTAGAATGCTTATAGGACATATTTTAAAATTTTTGTTAGATCCCACTATTGGATGTTGTGGTTGTGTTGCTGATATATGGTTGTCATTGGTGTCAACACTATTGGAATTAATGTCTTAGAAGTTGTATATGTCGAGGATATTGAGAAAATTGTAATGATATAAGTTGAAGGTTGTTAGTGGTGAAGTGAAGTTCAGTTTGTCAGTGAGTTTAGTACATTGATGATCAGTGGTTGTTGATTAAAGGGTTTCTTGTGGAGTATATCTAGTTTATCCATGTTAAGTTTCAAAGATCCACATGAAGATTTGATCGAGTTATGAAGATTTGTATTCTGACAATGTTTTTGTTGCTTTAGTTGGTGTTCCTAAGTGAAGATGATGTGATTCTAGTAATTTCAGTTGTTGTGGATGCTTCTCTAGTGATTCGTGATGTTTTTGGATGTTTCTATATTGTGCTCTATTTGTGTTCCACATCTACATTGATTGTTGTGTTCACGATTAGAGATTTTCTCTTGCGTGTTCATTTTTTTCATGTTCTTGGTAGATAGGGTGATTGTAGTGTGTTGTGGATCTTTGAGGAATAATTTTTGAAGGTGGTTCATGTTTGATAATTTTATTTTGGGTCTTCACTATGTTGTGGTCAACCTTGGTTGATTCGCATTAATAATCTTTAATGTTTTGGGCTGATAGTTTGTTATCATCTTATTATTTTATTGAGGCCGACATGTAACGATGTAATTCCTAGTTGCAGATATATATAAGAGATTGTTTATTCCATTTGAAGGTGTGCTTGTGCTTGGTGTGTGTGAATAATGTTCTAAATCTTTTGAAGGCAAAGAAAAGTGTGAAGAAGAGTGAAGAAGAGTGAAGAAGAGTGAAGAAGTATTCATGTACTTAACCGAAACTATAATCAGGCATTAGCAAATGTTATTTTCTCAGTTTAAATCTTGTGGATTTAATCCAAATCTTTTGTAAGACAGTGATTCTTCCTTTTGTAATTGAGCAATGAACTCTAGGCAGTACACCTGAATGCAAGTGCATTCCTCGTTTATATTTCATTATACTTTTAAACGGATATAATCTTGTGGACTGACCTCCACCATGGTTTTTCCCCTAACAAGATTTCCACATAAAAAAAATATTGGTATTATGTGTGTTTCTAATGTGTTGTTGATCTATGATTTCATGGTTATTAATCAAATCTGAGAATAAGGTTAATAAGTTGAATAAGTTTTGAATTTTTGGGAAAATAGATTCACCCCCCCTCTAAGTTTCATGCCCTTGTGTTGCCAAAAATTTGTATCATAGGAGGTTCCTTGGAAGAAATTTGATAGCTTGAGGTGATTCGGGATGGCAACATACAAGAAGGATAGTCCGATATTTGATGGAACAAATTATTCTTTGTGGAAAACTCGAATGGAGTGCCATTTGAGATGCATTGGTGAACCCTACTGGAGCATTACAAGCAATAGGTATGTTATTCCACATAATGGTCCTACTACTACTGCTGAGATTAGGGATGTTGAACACAATATCAGGGCTAAGGAAGCAATGTTGAGTGCTTTGACTAATTCTGAGATGACAAATGTGATGGATCTGAAGACTGTTTATGAGATCTGGAAAAAGATGGAAACTTTGTATGAAGGTGATGCTAATATGAAGATTGCTAAGTTACAAAGTCTAAAAGGGAAATATGAAATTTTGAGAATGGGTGATGATGAGAACATTACTACTTTCATGCAAAGAGTGAATGAACTTGTGTGTGGTATTAGATGTGTTGGTTGATAGTTGGAAGAATCAGAGATTGTTGCTAAAGTGCTTAGATCCTTTCTTGTTGTATACAAAGTTAAAGCTACAAATATTGAGGAGTTATGAACTATAACAAATGTTACTAGAGACATGTTGATTGGTAAGCTTACTGCTTTTGAGTTGAGTGAATTTGGTGATGCCCTTCCTAAGGTAGAATTTGCATTCAAAGCTACTACTTTTGGAAGAGATAAACAGAGATATGATTTGAGATAAAGTTCTTCTAGAAAGGTATTCAAGTATGAGGAGGAAATGAGAGAGATTGAAGAAAAGGAGAGAAATATTGAAGAGCTTGAAGCACTTATTTTCAAGAGAGAAGCGAGAGGAGAAGGTAAGTATAAAGGAAATTTTCCTATTAAATGTTTTTATTGCAATAAGATAGGTCATTTTGCATCAAGATGTTTGGAAAGAGTTCCTTAGTCAAGACCTAACAAGCCTAGATTTCAAAGAAAGTGCTATTATGCTGCTGATGAAGGTGTGATAGATGATGAATATGATAAAGGGAATGTAAGTGAAGATGAATGGGTATTTATTGCTATCAAGGAAAATGATCCATCCCCTACTGAATCTGCTAGTTGTACAAATGTAGATAAAGCTCTAGCGGACAGAGCTAAAGAAAAAGATGAATGGGTGATTGACAATGGATTCTCTCATCACATGACAAGTGCTAAAATCAAATTTGTGAGTCTAGAAAAGTATTATGGTGGTGTTGTAAGATTTAGTAATGACAAAGCTGGTGTAATCCGTGGCAAAGGATCCATTTCTCTTGATGGCAAGAATAAAACTGATGATGTTCTTTATGTGGAAAGTTTGAAGCATAATCTCTTGAGTGTTAGATAGATGGCTAACAAGGGATACAATCTTCAATTCAAGAATGGAAAATGTAGAAATTTGGGGAGTTCCAAAAATATGATTGCTTCTGGTACAAAAACAAAAGGCAATACCTTTCACCTGAATGCTGCTAGTAAAAGTTGTTTGATTTCTCAAGTTGATGAAAGTTGGTTGTGGCATAGGAGAATGTGTCATGTAAACTTTGATAATATTATCAAGATAAGTTCTACTCAAGCAGTGAGAGATATTCCTAAGTTGGTAAAGCCTACTAATACTATATGCAAGGAATGTCAATTAGGGAAGCAAACTATAATTTCATTTTGGAGCAAACAACATTGTTCAAAAGAAGTGTTGTAGTTTGTTCATACTGATTTGTGTGGTCCTTCCAGAATCATAAGCTTACAAGGAGACAAGTACTTCATGTTACTTATTGATGATTACTCTAGATTGATGTGGGTTACTTTCTTAAGGGAGAAATCTAAAGCTCTAGAAAAATCAAGATTTTTAAGGCTATGGTTGAGACAGAAACAGGTCTAAAGATTAAATGTCTGAGATCAGATAGAGGTGGTCAATTCACTTCCAGTGAGTTTAATTCTTTTTTGTGAAGTGCATGGGATAAAGAGACAATTATCTACCTAGCGGACCCCTCAACAAAATGGAGTCGTGGAAAGGAAGAAAAAGATAGTTCAAGATGTTGTTAGGACTATGATGTTGGAAGGAAATGTTCCTCATAACTATTGGAGAGAAGATGTGAGTATTGTTGTTTACATCTTTAATTGGGTACAAGTCAAAGGTGATACTAGTAAAACCCCTTTTCAGCTATGGTCTAGTCATAAGCCTAATGTTAGATATTTCAAAATATTTGGGATTAAATGCTATATCAAAAGAGATGAAGATATAAGAAAGTTTGATGCTAGGAGTGATGAAGGAATCTTTCTTGGTTATTCCACTAAGAGTAAGGCCTACCAGTGCTATAACAAGAGATTGAGGAAAATAGTTGAAAGTGAAAATGTCAAGGTTGATGAGGACATTGCTAGACCATCCAGAACTTGTGGATATGATTTAGATGATCAAAATAATAATTCAGTCATAGGAAAGAAAGTTTAGACTCAAAATCAAGTTCAGATCATTCCAGTGAATCAAGAAAATCAAGAGGAAGGAACTAGTGAAAGTGCAGAAGAGAGATCACAAGAGTCAGAAGTTCAAGAACATCCAAAGACTCCAATGTATGTAAGAATAAATCATTCAAAAGATTAGATTATAGGTGATAAGAACAAAGGTGTTCAAACTAGGAGAAAAATTGCAGAAGAATATTGTCTGATTTCAAAGACTGATCCTAATAGTGTGAATGAAGCATGCAAAGATAAACATTGGGTGGAAGCAATGAAAGAAGAACTATAGAAAATTGAGAAGAATAATACATGGATTCTTGTTCCTAGACCTAAGGACAAAAATGTAATTGGAACTAAATGGGTCTTTAGAAACAAGTTGAATGAGTAAGGTGAAGTTGTTAGAAACAAAGCAAGATTGGTGTGTAAAGGATATTCTCAAATGGAAGGAATTGACTTTGAAGAAAATTTTTCCCCTATTGCTAGGATTGAATCTGTGAGACTATTTCTTGCTTGTGTTGCTTACAAGAACTACAAAGTTTATCAGATGGATGTCAAGTCAGCATTTCTAAATGGCGAACTGGAAGAAGAGGTGTATGTTGAGAAACCTAATGGATTTCAATTGACTGATCAAGGAGATATGGTTTGTCCATTGAAGAAAGAATTTTATGGACTTAAGCAAGCCTTAAGAGCGTGGTATGCTAGATTGGGAAAGTATTTGTTGAAGTTTGGAATTAATAAAGGTACTGTTGATAGTAATTTGTATTTCAAGATTGATCATGATAAATATTTGATTGTTGAAGTCTTTGTTGATGATATCATTTTTGGAGGAGATGATAGTTTTTGCATGAAGTTTTCTAATGAGATGCAAAATGAGTTTGAGATGTCTATGATTGGTGAGATGAAATTAGTTTTTTGGATTGAAAATTACTTAGCTAGATAAAGGGATCTTTATATCTCAATCCAAGTATGTGAAATAATTTCTAAAGAAGTTTGGTATGGAAGATTCAAAACCAGTTGGTACACCTATGGTGACCAGATGCAAGTTGACACAAGATGATGATTCTCTAAAAGAAAATAAAACTAGATACAAATTGATGATTGGTGAATTTCTTTATTTGACTCAAACTAGACCTAATATTATGAATGTTGTATGTATTGTTGCAAGATTTCAAGTTGATCCTAAGGAATCTCATGTAACTATTGTGAAGAGGATTTTCAGATACTTAAAGGGAACAATTGATTTTGGCCTGTGGTATCCTAAAGATGATGATCTTACTTTGATTGCTTTTACTGATGTTGATTGGGTAGGAGATGTGGATGATATGAAGAGTACTAGTGGTGGTGCATTTTTCTTTGGTAAAAAGTAGAATGTCATTTCCTTATCTACTGCAGAGGAAGAATACATTGTTGTTGCTAACAATTGTACTCAAGTATTGTGGATGAAGTAGATAATGAAAGATATCAGAGTTTTGTATGATGAGCCTATCTCTATATTCTGTGATAATTCAAGTGCAATTAACATTTCTAAGAATCTAGTGCTTCATTCAAAAACCAGACATATATCTATCAAGTTTCACTTTTTGAGAGAGAAGGTGAGTGAAAAGAAAGTCAGATTGAAGTATGTGCCTACTAAGGAACAAATTGCAGATATCTTTACAAGTCCATTTCCTAAGGATACTTTTGAGAATCTCATAGGGAAGCTAGGGGTGATTACCCCTCCTAATCAGAACTAAAATGCATTAACTTGCATCAATCTATGCATTTCATAGTCATATCTTGATCTGAATTGATGTTGTGGTGGCTGCTACTCAGGGGGAGTAGTAAGATGTTTAGATATGTGGTTTAGAGCTTATGTGGAAAAAAAAGATCTTTTTCATTGATGCCAAAGGGGGAGAAGAGTCATGTGAAAAAATGTGAATTATCTACGGAGAATCATCTGGGAAGAAGAGTTGTGTACAAGAGTCGAGGAGAAAAGAGTCAGAACCTAAGGGGGAGTAAGTGCTAAAGATAGTTGTGTTGATGGTGTTTTTAACATAATGTGTTTCCATCAATGCCAAAGGGGGATATTGTTTGATGTTGTGGTTGTCATTGATCTCAACACTATTGGCATTAATGTCTTATAAGTTGTATATGTCGAGGATATTGAGAAAATTGTAATGAAATAAGTTGTAGGTTGTCAGTGGTGAAGTGAAGTTCAGTCTGTCTGTGATTTTAGTATGTTGATGATCAGTAGTTGTGGATTAAATGGTTTCTTTTTGAGTATATCTAGTTTATCCATGTTAAGTTTTAGATATCAACATGAATATTTGATCGAGTTATGAAGATTTGTATTCTGACAATGTTTATGTTGCTACAATTGGTGTTCTTGAATGAAGATGATGCAATTCTAGTAAGTTCAGTTATTATGGATGCTTTTCTGGTGATTCACGATGTTTGTGGGTTTTTCTAGATTGTGCTCTATCTGTGTTGCACGTTCGCATTGATCGTTGTGCTCATGATTAGATATTTTCTCTTGCGTGTTCATGTTTTTCATGTTCTTGGCAGACAAGGTGATTATAGCATGCTATGGATCTTCGAGGAATAATTCTTGAAGGTGGTTCATGTTTGAGAATTTTATTTTGGGTCTTCACTATGTTTTGGCCGACCTTGGTTGATTCACATTAATAATCTTTAATTTTTTGGGCCTACAATTTATTCTCATCTTATTATTTTATTGAGGCCGACATGAAATGATGCAATTCCTAGTTGCAGATATATAAGTGATTGTTTATTCCTTTTGAAGGTGTGCTTATTCTTTGTGTGCATGAATAATGTTCTAAATATTTTGAAGGTAGAGTAGAGTGTAAAGAAGAGTGAAGAAGTGTTCATGTGCTTAACCAGAACTGTAATCGGGCATTAGCAGATGCTATTTTCTCAGTTCAAATCTTGTGGATGTAATCCAAATATTTTGTAAGACAATGAGTCTTCCTTTTGTAATTGAGTAGTGAGCTCTAGGTAGTGTGCCTGAATGCAATTGCATTCCCCATTTATATTTCTTTATACTTTTAACAGGGTATAATCTTGTGGACTGACCTCCATCGTGGTTTTTCCCCTAAAAGGGTTTCCATGTAAAAAAATTATTGGTGTTATGTGTGTTTCTAATGTGTCGTTGATCTATGCTTTCATGGTTATTAATCAGATCTAAGAATAAGGTTAATAAGTTGAATAAGTTTTGAATTTTTGTGACAGCTGATTCACCCCCCCTCTCAGTTGTCTTCCCGTGTGTTGCCAACACCCACTGTAGTCACGACATTGTCTCAACGGTAGATAGTTCTATCACTTACGAGACTTAGCCCCAACACTTTTAGAGTATGATAAACAAATATTATAGACCACATGATTGTATTGGGTGTACCTCATTCCCCCCATGAGGTACAATGATGCTATGTTGATGGCATTGGCTGAAAGGTGGGATGTAGATACATGTACGTTTCATCTTTCAACAAGTGAGATGATGATCACCTTGGAGATGTCCATCTCATCCTTCAAGTTTTGATTCGAGGGGAGAGAATCTATTTTCTATGGGATCAATCATTTTGTGAAATGAAATATGATATACATTACTATCTTGGAGGTCCAATTTTGGATGACATCGTGGTGCCATGCATCGAGCTCTCATGGCTACTTTATTCATGAGCACCACTTGTGGTACAGATTGTAATGTTTACCGTGGCACTAGTACTCCTCCCTAATGTGCGGGGAGCACATCTAGAGGGAGGACTAGTTCACATGATTTAAGAAATGGTAGGGAAAAGGACTATATATGCTTGGGGGCATAGTATCCTTACACACTTGTATTATGATCTAGGGAAATTTTCATTCTAGGAGGTCAATAGTATGGTGCACTGTACGCTACTATAAGTGTGGTTCCTAGAGCATATCACATGCACTAGGTTGATAGGGTTTCCATGTACATCATCCCTAGGATGCCCTCCACATTCAGTTATCTTCTAAGGCAGTTATGGCAATATAGAGATTTATAGTTTTGACGGGTCAGATTCAGCAGACTAGATGAGGAGGAGATCTTATGGAGACCATACCGGCTTATATCCCAATGGCTGAATGAGACACGTCAGTTGAGTAGACTGTGGATGGATAGATTTTTGATAGGAACACATGATTACGTAGTACAACACTTCTACTACGATCTTGTCATGCAACAATTTGGGAAGGTATAGGTACCACCAATGGCATGACCTTTCTTTAGATGATCAGTATGGAGTGCTCAAAGGCCAGGTGATACGAGATGGCTCACCACTATTGATGTCATCTATAGTGACTTAGATTACGAGGATCATGATATGCCCCCAATCTTTGATGTTGATGACATCGGTGCCACGGATATGTACAAGGAGTGGTGGGTAGTAGCACGACCAACTCATGTATTCTCAATAGATGAGCTTCTAGACTATGCAAGGCCATTCCAAAATTAGAAAGATGAGGAGGAGGATAGAATTGAGGAGACAAGGGTCAGGGTTGAAAAATTATTCACAAATGTGATAGATGAGGACTATGATGAGGCTACAGATCTTCATTATGATGGGCAGTAGGAGGATGAGGAGGATCAGTTGATGAGTGAGGTTGATGATATAATGGATGAGGATCTAGTTGTCTATGAGTGGAGAGAGCTAGCTCCCACTCGTGTGACTAGAGCATAGTCAGTAGCACACACCAACACCTACAATCATGGAGAGGTTAGCACATTCTCCATGCCTCATACATAAGACAAGGTTGTCTTTACACAACTAGTCAGAGAGCTAGGCGGTGATATTTTATTTACTATTATGATTTATACTTATGTTCATGATTTATGTTTTAATTTTGTGCCTATATATATCATGATGTGTATTAATTATATTTATGATTTCTATCTTACAGGGGTTGTGAGAGACCTACATGATCTCTATCACCAAGTTGCTACAGAGATAGTGTCTCCATCATTCTACAAGGATGTTATTGATACAAACTATGTGCCCCCACCCATCATGTAGTGGGATACAGAGTTGTTCAAGTTGTATGTAATACTAAGGGTAGCATATGATGGTTTTAGGAGGCATGCCTACCAAGTCGAGGCTTCCTATGAGGAGGTTTGGTCATCTTAAGCCTACAGGCAGAGAGAGATTGTCTAGCAGAGGATCACCGGGAGGCTATTGGATGAGCACATGGTTTGCAGTATGCCTTGGATGCACTTTTCAGCTCACAATCGCGATCACATATCATCATCTCTCAATGGAATACCTCTAGATAGATACGATCACCAGATCCTGAGGAATCCAATAGTCACAAACCATAGCAACATTGTATATATTGATGACTTGTACTTGAAACTTTGTGATATATATATATATAATCATTTGATGTTTAACTATTTGGACTTATGTGTTTGATGTTAAATGGAAATGTGATTTATCAAATAATCTTTGTAAGACTATTTAATAAATGTCTCCATGATTAACATGCTTTATGTGATTTAATTAAAACTTATTCTAGTTTCTCTTAGATGTGAATTTGTGATTAAGTATGTTATGCTAAACTAAATACACTTATGATCTAATCATAGAACATTAAATGCATATAAGGATATAATCTAACACAACATAGAAGATTATCTTGAATAGTATGAAGCCTAAAGTAACTATCTAAAATTAAGTTAAATAATTACTCTAACATTCAGGACACACAAATAATTGTTTGTCAAGAATGAAGCAATGTGAGAGCACATAGAATTTCATCTACTAACTCTAACACCACTGATTTATCATTTGCACTACTCAAGAAGATTAGACATAATACTAGTGTAGATGTGTGGTATTTATAGGTTCTTTAAGAGGTGTACCATCTATTTCTATTAATGTGTATGCATCGGACCCATAACTTACATTAATTATATAAGGTCCTAACCAATTAGGACTAAATTTTCCTTTTTTAGTTGAGTCGACATTGACAATGTGTTGATTTTTGAATAACACCAAATCACCTTTATTGAATACGCAAGGGATGACATGGTTTTTGTAGCTACATTGCAATTTTCTATAATAAGCTTGAAGATGTTCAAGAGTGTTAATTCAATGTTCATCAAGCATCTCAAGTTGATGAAATCATTGTTCTTTACAAGTATTGTCATAAATAAGTCCTTGAAGAGAAATCCTTAACTTAGGATCTCTAACACCAAGGGCATTATTGCCTCAATACCATAGACAAGGTTATAAGGAGAATTCTCGATGGATTTTTTGATACTAGTATGGTAATCCCATAATGTGTATGTCAATTGTGTGTGCCAATCCTTATTGTGTTTGTTTACTATTTTCCTTAAGATTTGTTTGAGATTTTTATTAGTTGGTTCCGCTTGAACATTAGATTGTAGGTAGTAAGGTGTTGAGAAATGATGTTGGATGTTAAGAGTTTCTAGGAATGTCTTCACATCATTATTCTTAAATGGTGTCCCATTGTCTAAAACTAATGTGGAAGGGAGTCCAAAGCGAGAAATAGTGTGTTTCAATATGAAACAACATATTGCATCAGCAACTTGGAATGAAGGGGAATAGCTTCTACCTATTTTGTGAAATAATATGTTGTGGTTCTTATAAAATTGTGCCTAGCTAAAGGAGGTGAGATTTTCCCAATCAAATCCAATCCCCATACTAAGAATGGCCAAATAGGAATTTGGGCTCAAAGCTCAGAAGTGGAAGCATGAAGCAAATTGCTATGTTCCTGAAATTTGTGAGATTTCTTAACATATTTGAAGCAATATTTTTCCATATGTCTCCAATAATATCCCATGTGGACAAGTTATTGAACTAATGATCTTCCTCCAAAATGACCTCCACAAGCACTTGAATGAGCTTCTTCAAGTGCTATGGGGATTTCAAATTCTTCAAGGAATCTAAGTAAAATACCATTAAAGGATCTTCGCTATAACATGTCAGTGAGAATTATATACTTAGATGTGAGTTTTCAAATACAATATCAAGTATTCTTAGTTGTTAGCTCGGGAAATATACCTTCTTTTAAATAATTAAATATCAATGTATACCATTCAATAGATCTTTTCATAGTTGTTGATAATACTTCTTTGGCTTTGGATTCAATTGATGGGTTCATAATTGTATGGACAATAAATGTGAAATCCTTTGAAGGATCTTGAGGGGATATAAGAGAATTTTCACTTGTCATTGCATCTGCATGCTGATTATCCTTTTGTGGGATGTTATCAATGGTAAATAATTCAAAATTCTCTAACAACTTCATTATGAGATCCTTGTATTTTGACAATTTGTCATGCTTTGCTTGATATGTTTCATTTATTTGCTTAATGACTAATTGAAAATCACTAAATATCTTAATATTTTTAACTTCCAAAGCTAAAATAGCATGTAAACCAGCAATTAATGCTTCATATTTTGTTGTGTTGTTGGTGCATAGGAAGTTTAAGTAGTAGGATAAGGGAATAGGCTTTCCTACGGGTGGGACTATTATAACCCTGACACCAGAGCCTGTTCTACACTTAGATCCATTAAAGTATAATTCCCATGTTTCTTCATCTTTCTCAATAGTCAACACATTTTTGTTAGGGAATGTTTCTATATTAGGTAACACCATAGGCAAGGGAGCATCTACTAAGTGGTTAGTTAAGGCTTGTCCTTTAATTGCTTTTTGTGAAACAAACTTAAGGCCAAACTCTATTAACATTATAACCCATTTAGCTAAACATCCTAATAAATCTATTTTAGTGAAAAGATGTTTTAAAGGATCAAATTTTCTCATTAAATGTATTTCAACATTCAGTAAGTAATGTCTCATCTTACTAGTAGCAAAGATAAGGGACAAACATTGTTTATCTATTGTTGCATATCACTTCTCGTAATCAATCAAAGTTCTGCTAATATAATAGACATGGTGTTCCTTACCATACTTGTCTTGTTGAGCCAACAATGCTACAAGAGCATGGACTAATGCTATAGTATAAAGGATGAAGGGTTTGTTTTGCATATCAGGTTGTAAAACAAGTGGAATGTCAAGATAATCCTTCAAACTCTCAAAATCCTATTTACAGTCCTCATTCTAATCACAGTACACATCTTTTTTAAGGATATTTGTATATGGTAACATTTGATCTGCTAAGGATTCTACAAAATGACAGATGACTTAAATTCTTCCTTGTAAGGTATGTAATTGAGAGATGTTTCTAGGAGGTGGCATGTTAACTATAGCATCAATTTTCTTTTTGTCCACCTCGATGCCTTTGTGAGATACGATAAAATCTAAAAAAATTCCACTATCTACACCAAATACACACTTTTTTGGATTCAATCTCATGATGTATTTTTGCATTCACTCAAAGATCTTTCAAAGGATATTCACATTGTCTTGTTTGGTTAAAGATTTAGCTAGAATATCATCAACTTAGTCTTCCAAAATCTTATGTATGTAGTCATGAAATATTAATTTCATAGCTTGTTGATATGTTGCACCCACATTCTTCAATCCAAAAGGCATCATGACCCAACAAAATATTCCCCAAGCTATTGTACATGCTATTTTGTATTGATCTTGATGGTTGATAAAGATTTGATTGTACCCAAAAAATCCATCCACAAATGACAACAAAGCATGTCCCACAGTTGAATCTACTATCATGTTGATATTAGGAAGGGGAAAGTCATCTTTTAAAGACGCTTTATTCAAATCATGAAAATCCATACACATCCTAATACGATTATTGGGTTTTACGATTGTGACAATGTTTGAGATCCAAGGAGAATAATCTATAGGTCTTATGAAACCAACTTCAAGGAGTTTTTCAATTTCTCCCTTAACCAACAAGGCTATCTTAGGATTCATCTTTCGTATCTTTTTTCTAACTGGCTTAGCATTTTCGACAAGGACTATGTTGTGTGTTACAATCTTAGGGTCAATTCCCAAAATATCTAGATAAGTCCAAGCAAAAACTTCGGGAAAGTCATGAAGTAAAGTTGCATGATCCTCTTGTTCTTCATCATCAAGGCACTTTCCTATCTTAATCACTTTCTCTTTATTGTTTATGTCCATTTCTATATCAATTGTATCTCCTAAAGGAAGTGCACTTTGCTTAAAAAAATTAGGATTGTATTCTTCTCACTCATGTCAACCTCACTACTTTCCATTTCTCTGTCTTTTTGTTTGGTGCTAATCATAGCACAAGTAACCCATTTCATTTGAGGAGGAGTAGATGATTTGTCATAAAATCCTAGAATTTGTTTCAATCCTTCATCATCTTCGAAGTATTCCCATGATGGTTCACAAGTCATATCAAGCAATTCAGGATGCTTCAAGGTGAGATTGATTTTATGTTTACACATAAGGGTGTTGATGTTTAACGAGGTTCTTTTGTTTGCTTGCATTATCTTATAAGGACAATATCCCAAACCACTTTTTGTTTCTTGCATGTTAGGTTCTACAAGAACATGGATGTCTTGTTCTTTCTTTCCACATCCTTTTCCATTATAGCCCAATTTTTTCATAAGCTCATAACCTCTTCCATAAGTTTCTCCATTTCTTTCGGGTTTGGTGGTTGTTAATAACCTATCTCATTGAAGTTTGTTGTGTAGCTTGCATGTTCTTCAAGGGTAGATGAGGTATATGCTTGTGAGTTTTCTTCCAAGTTCTATGTTGACATAACCATTGGTTGCTTTCTTTTTCATCTTCTTTTCTTGTGATTATATATTCTCCCATAAATGAAGGTGTGAACTCCAAGGAACCCCAATCATCTTCCAATAACTTTGACACCATTTCTATTTCTTTTTTTTCTTCTTCCATAGGTTCTATGTTCAATGTCGGAATCAATGTTTTTAGAGGACTTGTCATTCCTTTTTCAACTTGTAAACAAATTTCAAGTTCGGGGTCTATTTCACTTTGGTATACCTTATTATTGTAGACATCATTATATGATGAAGAATTGAAGGAACTACATGCATCTCGTGAATTCAATGTCACCCTAAAAGAAGGTTATATGAAATATTATCATGCATTACATGAATAGGAGTTTGTAAGGTATCCTTTCCAACTATAATAGGTAAAGTAATCACACCCAATGGTTGTTTCCCTATATTATCGAATCCTCAAATTGACAAGGAATCGGGTTGAATTTTTGACTTATCCACACCAAGTTTATCCAAAAGGGTCACACTACACACATTAAGAGAAAATCCATTGTCAGCAAGGGTTCTTTTTATTCTTAACCTATTATGGATAGCAATTATCATGAAGGCATCATTTATCTTTCTCATTTCCAAAGAAGGTAGCTCATGTTCATGGAAGGTAATATCTACATTAAAAATGTATTCATTCCTTGTATTAGAGCTACCACATCATCTGCATTTGTACCAGAGGGAACCATTACTTGTTGCAAGGTAGTTTGAAGCATAGTGTGATAATTAGGTGAATTTTGAAATAGGTCCCATAGGGATATCTTTGTAGGAGTATTCATAAGTTGTTCAACAAGATCATACTCCTCCCAACTATGCAAAGTTAAATGAGCACTAGGTAAAATGGGATTAGGAAAAGGTAAGGTTGTCGAAGTTGGTTGCTTTGGTTGCAGATTGTTTTGAGTGTTGTAGGTATGAGCAATGGTATTATAACTTTATTTCTACAAAACATTATTCTTAGGTGGGTATAGAGTAAACTCGGGCTTGTTTTTAGTTTGATGTTTTTGTGAAGGTTGGTAAAGGATAAGTTGAGGTTGAATCACGTTAACTTCTCTTGGTTTCGATTTATCATAACAAGCCTTAGTGGATAAACCTTGTGAGATCAATTCTGCAAGGGCTTCATCTAACATGTCAAAATCATCACTAATAAAAGGCTTGAGGGTTAGGTTAGCTTGGAAAAAGAGATTTGACAAAGTCAAATAACTATACTTTCTCCAAGTGGTTCATTGGTTTATAAGTGTTTTTGGTTTATGTTTTCTAACGAATACCAAATGTAATCTAATTCTAATTGAAATAATGTTGAAAATGAAAAGTACAAGAATCTAAATCTATCCACAATTTCAATGAATGTAAACTATGCTTAATCTAATGATTTGAATGTAACGAAAACTATGCAAACTAAAACAAAAATTTATCAACAACAAATAGAAGCTCAAAAATAGAGAATTTAATTTTGTAAAATGTAGTTCAAAATCTACACTGGGACTAAATCATCCAGAGGGGAGTATGAGTCCCAGTGAGGGTTTTTTTTCACAATTTAAAAAAAAAAATCAAGTGATTTTTATGCTTTTTCGTTTGTATGATCTATAACTTAAATGCAAATGCAGATGTTATATAATTTTCAATAATTTGAGATGCAAAAATGCAACCTATATTCACTTTCACTAATGTGAAATTTAGAAACCCTAGAATGCCAATTCACTAGTGCATACCCTAATACAATGTTAATGCAAGTGAAATCTAGGATGATGATGCACTCCAAATCAAAATTATGATTTTCTAAATGCAGGTTCACCAAAATGAAAGGTGGAATTTTGTTGGTTATATGCTTGGGAGATAGAATAACAAACTTCAAACACTCTCATTCAAGGACAAACCGTAGAAATCTCAACCTCAAGTATGCAAAGGAGAAAGAGATATTGCAATAGGGTTGTCCTAGGGTCTAATTGTAAACTTAGGAGGGGTTCACCACCAAGCTAGAGCTTGCAAAGACAAATTAAATACAATACCTATTGCTCAAACCTAATGTAATGTAAACTTTCACTAAAGGACCTAAAAATGCATGTAAAATAGAATAACAAGTTGAGAGATGAAAGGTGTGCACCTGGAAACTTGGAGAAGGTTGGAATGAGATTTGAAACACTAAAAATCCTAAAATTTTGGCATAGTAGGACTCATATTCCAATCTCGGTGTATCATTCCCAGATCATGGTTTTTGGGCAGGAATTGGTTTTTGGCACTATAGATCCTAAATCTGCAAAAATATGTAAAAATGCCTATAGTAGGACTCATATACCACTTCTTGCGTATCACTCTCATTCTACTTTTTCATGGATTCAAATTTTAGATTTGTGCTCAAATCTCTATTCTTCCCTTCCAAACTAATTTCCATGTTTTAACCTATAAAAATACCTGTAAAACAAAATATAGACTTGATTTGCTTATGGGGGGTTTTCCTCTGTCAAACCCCTAGTTTGGTAATTAAAACTTGATATAAACAATGAAACATGAATGTAAATAGGAATGTCAACCTTAACCTTAAGTGTTTCTAAGATTAGGAAATTTTAAATGCAATGCAACCATATTCTAATGAGCTAGAATGAGATGCATGAATGAAACATGAAGATGAATAACTCACTTTGAGATATCTCTAATCACCCAAGTCAGCCTAGGTAATAATGCTTGTACCTTAGGTTGAATATAGAGTGATAATGGAGGATGGAATCACTTAGGAAACAAGTCATTAGGCTTGGCTTGATGGCTAGTTGCATCTCCCCAACCTAGAATCCATCATGATTCACCATATGCACCCATAATCATCCCTTGACAATGCTATATCCTAGATGAAAGTGAGCTTGAAGACTTGTAAAAAAACTTTAATGCCACTCCAAGAATTCAACTTTTCTTTCTCTTGAAACTTGAATGCTCTTGTGAAAGAACGCTTGAAGAATTTTGAATACTTGGATCTTGAAATTGCTCTAAAAATGCTTGCTTATATAGGCATTTACACCTAATTTTCTATTATTTAGATCTCAAAAGCCGACATCAACCAAAAATTTGAATTAAAAAGTTGAATTTCTTGCTCAAACCCTAAAAAGCACCAAATGGGACTCATATGCCACCTCTGGCATATGGGTCCCACCTAGGGGACTCATATGCCCAAGGTGGCATATGAGTCCCACCCTCGATTTTTGAGGTGGGTTTTTAGAAATTTAAGTGGTTTTGATGATTTTGTCAAGTTTTTATTTGAAATAAGCCTTGAGGTCCAAAATAAAGGATCTTAAGGGCTTATTAATGATGACTTAAAGGGATATTTAATGCAAGGGTGCTAAAATAGGTCCAAATTAAGTGTGAAATTGTACCATTTTCAAGAGTGTACAATTTTCTACACTACAGTTGGATGGAAGGAGGGTTAGCTCCTTGTTGAACATAAGGAGGGTTAGCTCCTTGTTGAACGTAAGGAGGATTAGCTCCTTGTTGGATGGAAGGAGGTTTAGCTCCTTCTTGTTGTTCTTGAGGAGTACCTTGATAGTGTGTTGGCAGTACACCTTTCTTTTGGGACAAACTATATTGAAGGTTACCCTGATAATGTGTTGGCAAGACACTTTGTTGATGGGACAAATTGGAAAGGGTACCCTATGGCACACCTTGTTGTTGGGGTGAATTGTTTTGAAGGTTACCCTGATAGTGCATTGGTTGGACACCTTGTTGATGGGACAAATTGGGAAGAGTACCATGTGGCACACCTTGTTGTTGGTACTGTTGATTGGGAAGGGGACCATATGACTCATCTTATTGATTGGAAAGGGTGCCCTATGGTACACCCTATTGTTGGTACTGTTGATTGGGAAGGGGACCATATGACCCACCTTATTGATTGGAAAGGGTACCCTATGGTACACCATGTTGTTAGTACTGTTGATTGGGAAGGGGACCATATGACCCACCTTGTTGATGGCACTGTTGTGGAAATTTCCCTTATTTATTTTGTACATTTTTGGAAGGGTCAATATATGAAGTGTTTTGGGGTATGTATTGTCCTATTGGTGGGTTGTTACCTTGTGGCACGTATTGAGATGGACCTCCTTGATATTGTTGGTTCACCGCCGCTTGTTCGATTTGGGATGGTTTCCTATACAAAGGGTTGTTTGTTGATTGATCTTTGCTTTGTGAGAATACTGCTGGCATGTTTGGAATCTCCAATGATTTGGGTATTTATCTCATAAGTTATATCCCAAGGGAATGAGATGAGGATCTTTAATACCTTCTACGTTAAATTCTATAGGCAACTTAGCACTACTCTATGCCAACTTGAAGAAGTAAGTGTTTGGATCCTTTCTTAGGAGTTTTTCCATTATTTTGACCACCTTGGGATTGTTAGGATGTTGGAAGAATTCTTCATCATTTATTTATTTCTCACTATCCACCTCCTCTATGACCATATCCTTGGGATTTGGTTTCGCTCTATCCATCGCTTCTTGTTGTCTACAGATTACCTCCTCCTCACTTGGTGATTGATTTGATGTTGCTTTGAATGTTGGTTCCTTTTGGGGAGTTACAAGGTCACTTGGCCTATACCCCCATGGGTCATTTCTATTTTTTTGTGGTGTTTTTTGGTAGTATGCTAGCACTACTTTTTTTCGCCTCCACATTTTTGGTATGTTGTGATCTTGTAATTTTCATAAACAAGTGCCAAGATTTTGTGAAAATTTGGTGACCTATAACTATGGAATAAAAGAATGCTTTGTTTTTTGGATTTCTTTGTTTTAAAGAAATGAAATTGATTTTGTTTTTGGATTTTATATTTTCAAATGTTTTTTGGGAGCTAAGTTTTTCTATTTCCATGCAGTAGGTGGTAATATGGGTCTTCCAACCGCAAGATCTGGTTTTCTCTCTTGTTTGTCCAGGATATTTGTTGTGTTTCTCCAATGGGTCGGTGTTTCTTTTGTCTCTAATATGAAGCTCTTCAAACTATTGATAATATCCATGTGTTCACCCTCAATATGTTAAAATTTTGGTTGTATGATAGGTGTTGTAAGGTCCAGTTGTTGAACTAGAGCAATTGGATGTCAAATGGTCATAAAGTGACAAATGAAAGTGTTGGTATTTTGATATGGTTTTTGTGATTCTAAGGACCTTAACGTTTGAGTGATGTTTTGGGATAACAATATTCTTGAAACTCAAAATGTTGAAAGGATTGGATCAATATTTCACTTCTTTTTCTAGAGGATATGTTGTGGGACATTTACTTGAACTAACCTTGAGGTTCAAGAAAATTTTGATATCTTAGAAGTGTGAGTGAAGGAATGATCCAAGTTTGTTTGTTTTGATTTTGAATTCTAAAAGTAGGATGGGGTGTTTGATTTTTTTAAATGGATGATGGACCAATGTGAATTATGAATTTGTTTTGGGAGTCTAGTTGTTTTTTTCTTCAAAAGGATTTGAAACCAGTTTCAGATTGGTTTTCTGATTTTCACTAGAAAATAAAGCAAAAGTAGTAGGATTGAAGCAAGAGCAGTTGAAAAAGTCAACTACGACCAAATTATGGTTAATTATGGCATAAATTAGAAAAGAAAATGCAGTAAAAAATTTCATATGTGGCCTTTGTGTCAAGTTTTTTGAGTGATGATTTGTACAGGAAACGGAAAACTTTTTTGTCAAAAGTGGTAGGTTTCCAATCAACTGCAGCTAGGAAAATAAGTCAACTATGACAAGATTATGAGCAATTGTGGAAGTTTTTAGAGAAAGTGCATTCAGTTTTCTCAAAACAACTAATTTTTCATTAGTAACTATCATAAGACAGAGAGAAAAAGTGTTAGGTTTTTGGCAAGTGTGGCCAGTTTTTGGTCAAGTGCAGCAAAAGCGGCCTCTATTCAATTCAATTTTCTAGTTTTTGTATTTGCAGCGGTTTGGATGAATTTTTCAATTTTGGATAGCTTCGTTTGATCTAATTTTATATTTTTGGCAAGTGATAACACAAAAAAGAAATCAAAACTATTTGACCCTAAAAATGTTTATAACTTTATTCTTTTCACAAAATTTAAATGTTCGTGGAAGTCAAAATGCTAAAAGCTACAGTTTCCAAGGTTTACTTCTTTCTTAATGTGACTTGAAATGTGAACCTAAACATTTGGAAACCTTCAAAGATATGTGTTTAAGATATCTTTTAGGGAGTGCAAAAATAGAGCTCTTTTCAAAGTATTTGCACTAAATCCAAAGGGTTTCATGTTTGAGAACCATGTTAAATGCTTGTTTTGATGTGTTAATTTTAATTCAAGCAAATGTTTGATGTTTCAAAGTAACCAAAAGATTTGGAAATTTTGTGAAGACAATTTACACCTTAGGGATAGACACTTCCTTTTAGGTGGGCTTACCTCATGCCTCGAATGGATGATTTTAAATGTAATGAATGGAGAGTGTTTTAAGCTCAACCATAAGTCCAACTTGGTAAGTAACTTCTCAAAATCAAAGTTCCAATGCACCACTTCAAAGAATATCTTTGGATAAAAAAGGTGGCCTCTAATACATTGGTTCTTAGTCAAAAAATATGATTGGCCACTTAAGGCTCTTTAACCGTTCCCATTCCACTTAAGGTGTGTGATTAGGTGTAGTCTGTTGTCTGCCCAAATTGAAGCTACTTTCTTACAATTTTGCAACCTTTGATATAGCCTGCCAGTAAACGTGCTTGGACCTTACTTATGAGTTCTCTAGTGTGGGACGTCTCTCATAACCCCCTCTCTAAGGTAAAATTCAAATACAACAAGTGCAAAACTCAAAAAAAAAAATCATCACCCAAGATCACCAAAAAGACGCACTTAAGGTAGTGTGATTAGGTGTAGTCTGTTGTCTGCCCAAATTGAAGCTACTTTCTTACAATTTTGCAACCTTTGATATAGCCTGCCAGTAAACGTGCTTCGAGACCTTACTTATGAGTTCTCTAGTGTGGGACGTCTCTCATAGAAAACCCCCTCTCTAAGGTAAAATTCAAATACAACAAGTGCAAAACTCAAAAAAAAAAATCATCACCCAAGATCACCAAAAAGACGCAAGGGAGGAGGATAGAAACTTCATTTTGCAACACATGGAGGAAATAGTATACACTTCATTGAAATGTTCTTTTTAAGCCCCTCGACAAGTGCTATCCAAAAATGAAAATATAAGTATGTACAAGATTAGAAATTTTGTTATTTTTATGTGCACCAAAGGGAAATATTTTAGATTTCAAACAAAGAGATAGCAATGTGCAAGACAAGAATTTGATTTATTCATTTTAAGCACCAATTGAAATGTTTTCTAAAACCTTATCTTAATGTTCAACAAAAGAAAAACCAAAATAAAAGTGTTTGGTCATTTGTTTTTAAAAAACACCAAAATTGAAGTGTGCTCCTGTAGTGTAGTAAAATGTATCCCTTTGCATTTTCTCCCTTGTTTGGGCCCTCCTTGTGGATTTTGGCTTAATGTTGCCTTGATTTAGCATTGTAATGTGGATAACACATTCACATTAGGTCTTGGGCCCTTCTGAACTAATGGAACTTAATGGTGCCTTGCTAAAGTGTTGTGAAGTGTTGTAACACACTTTCACACTTTACTAGGGTTTTATCAAATAACTAAGCATAATAAACATAGTTTTAATTAAAATCAACCTTAATCTAGCCTTATTTGGAGTGTTGTAAAGTGTTGTAACACACTTTCACATTTCTCTAGGATTTTCATTAATAATTGGGATTTCTTATGCTTTAATTAGCCCTATTTTGTATCCACAAGCCTCATTTATTGCATCTTTTCGAGGATAATCCTGACACCAATCAGTAACCAATCATAATTTAGGTGTTTCTAGCTTGTGTGGCCTAGATTTAGTGTCTAGGACTCACTCACTATCTTGGGTGAATGGGTTCCACCTTGATCTTTTGGCCCTAAACTAGTTTTTACACATTTCTAAGCACTTTTCATTTTTGGTCCCATACATCATGCCTGATGGGACTCATTCGCCGCCTTGGGAGAATGAGTCTTGTGTGGCCCAAATTCAAATTTTTGGTGGGATTTTATTCTCCTAGATTTGATCTCAACTTGTAGTGTTGTAATTTTGAGAATTCTTGCATAATTGAGTATAAATACAAGGTTCTTTCACTCATATTCAACACGTAGTATTCAAGAGAGTTCACAAAAGCATTCAATAGCATTCAAGGGAAAATTATCAAGCATTTTAGAGCATTCTTCAAGCATCAATCACCATGTCAAATATTTCATCCATCATGTTTGTTATTGTGCTAACAATTGTGATGTAGCGTTTGTGTTTCAAGCAAGTGTTTCAAGCAAGATCAACATCAATCAAGCAAGAGTCAAGAACCACATCCATTGCATCCATTTCAAGCATATTTTTAGCACTTTATTGCTAGGGTTTGGTGAGTTGCAACATTGCTATTTTTTCATTCATCATTCTCTGTAACTATGGGAAAAAACTAGGTTAGCATGTATTAGAAGCTAAATAAATCAAAACCCAAAGGAGGAAATAACATGAAAACACGAAAGACATCACCTTAAGTCTTCAACCTCCATGATTGACCTCTATTACACCTTCTCTATTTGTTGAAATATGAAGTTTTCCCTCAGATTTTGAGTGAGAAATATGTGACAATGCCAAGACCAAAGCAAAATGTTGAAGGATTTGATATGAAATTCAATACTATGTAACTATGCAACTAGTAAGCAACTATGAACTATGACTAAAATATGCCAAAATGCCAAAATGCTAAGATGTCAAGAGTGCCTAAGACAAGATTGCATGAGATGTAGATAGCATGAGGTGACAAAATGAGAGCAAAATTGCCATTTTATAGAAAATGCAATTTTGGATGAATGGCCAAGATTGAAGATTGACAAATGCCCTAGAATTAATGGAAAAGATTCAATGTGACAACCCACATTTAGGGTTAGGGAAACATTAGGTCAAATTTGAAAGGAGTTGACAAGATTCAATTTGAAAAAATCAAATCAAGGGTTGACAATGCATGTGACAAGGAGATAAAAATGGAACAGAAAAAGAGAGAACTGGAAAATCAAATAATATTAGAAATTACTTTATTTTTGGAGGAAAAAGTTATTTTGAATTAAAAATTAATTTAATTCAAAAGGTGGGGTCATGTGATAGTAAATAACTAATTTGAATTATTTACTAAAAGAGAGAAAATTAAAAAGTGGGACCAATCTAAATAAATGATTTTATTTAAAATGGGGAAAATGCCAAGGTGGACAATAATTAAATAAATTAAAGAATTTATTTAATTATAAGAAGACTTTTAAGAATTAATGACGTATTTAAATAAATAAGTAAAATTTATCTATTTAAATAATCAGGAAGAAATTAGTGGACAATGATAATTAAATAAATAAAGGAATTTATTTAATTATCGAGAGACATTAGACAATTAGAGACATATTTAGATAAATAAATAAAATTTATTTATTTAAATAATCAAGAGAAATAAAGACATGAATTAATTAAATAATTATGAATTATTTAATTAATAGTTGAAAGTGGACCAAGGACAAATATTTTAATTATGTCAAGAAGAAATATGGTGACAATAGAGCTTGTGGGCCTAGGTCATTTTTATGTGTCTACATTTTTCCCCTATTTGTCATAATGCATCATGTCACATTGTGACAAAGAAAATTTAGTCAGAAACATGGCCTAGCGAAGGTACGGTGTATCTATGCCCCCTCAAGAAAATTTTCAAATTTTGGCCTGGTGACAGAAAAATTTGGAAAGTGTCCTAACAAGTTAGTTTGATGACCAGAAAAGCAATGGTGAAAGCATTTTCAAATTTTGACATATTTAAGCAGTCAACAGGCCAATCAAAGGTGGTCAAAAGAGCTTCCAATAATAAAAAGGTTGAAAAATCACATTTTGACCCTATAAATAGGTTGAAAATGGGGTAAAAGTCAATTCATTTTCACATTCACACTTTCAAATTTGGAGAGCTCAAAGCAAGGAGATCGAACGCGAAGATGGTGATTCCAATTACAAAGCATTGCGGCTACATTGTCAGGACATTCTGACATTGTGACAGTCTGGTACACAAAGAAATTGTGAGAGCCTGGTTGGGGGCCTACTATATCAGTTGCATTTACACCGCAGCAAATTGATGGACTGGTGGCCCAGCCATGGGGATGGAGTGGAGGAGCAGCCAATCCCAGGATGACTTCAAATTACAACTTGTGGTGGAAAACTCACAGGTCAATTCCCTTCATTGATCCTGATGCACCAACTCTTGTTGACCAGAGATCTGTTATTCCAAGGGTGTAGCGAGGAGGTTGTAGAGGAAAGGGGAGAGGTAGAGATGGAGGTCGAGGAGATGGTGGCAGAGGAGATGGCAGGAGAGGTGGTGGGGATGACGATGGAGATGATGGAGGAGATGACGGTGGTGGCAGGCGAAGGAGGAGAGGAGGGGACAGAGGGAGATAGCCCAGGAGAGTTAGACAACACATGGAGAGAGCACCACTAGATTCTATCCCTGAGGTGGTAGAGGAGGCGAGAGATGAGGAGGCAAGAGATGAGGGACCAAGATAGGAGGAGGCAAGACAGGAGGGTGAGGGGAGATAGGAGGAGGTCAGATAGGAGGTAGAGATGGAGGTGCATGTAACAGAGGAGGCCCTTGAGGTCATAGGAGGATAGGAGGGAGTTATTGGGGGTGAGGAGGATACTGGTGATGAGGAGGACATGGATATCGAGGATGAGATCGATGAGGCAAAGAGGCAGCTCCATGAGAGGATGATTAATGGGGATCCAAAGATAGTGAGTGTACCACTATTGCCATGGGATGCCACCATAGATCAGAAATTGGAAGATAAGCATAGGAGGTTAGATGAGGTCACGGTGGAGATCAGTGCCTTATGAGCAGAGCTCGAGGTGACCCAGGTGGAGAGGGATTTGGAAAAGATCCGGTGGCGAGAGACGGAGAGCTGGTGCAGTCAATTTGCATAGCTATGCATAGGGCCGGTTGTAGATGTTTCCCAGGAGTTGGCTAGAGTCAGCACGAGAAGAGGGCAGTACAAGATGTTGTATGAGTGTGTGGTGCTAGCAGATCAAAGGGATCCTAGATTATCTAGATCATCCAATCAGACAGGAACAAGGTTAGGGAGTAGCCGCACCCATAGCAGTCATAGCTAGAGCAATGTGGGTGG
This sequence comes from Sequoia sempervirens, assembly GCA_007258455.2. Lineage (NCBI taxonomy): Eukaryota > Viridiplantae > Streptophyta > Pinopsida > Cupressales > Cupressaceae > Sequoia > Sequoia sempervirens. Next base: position 19,108,505 of record VDFB02000020.1, read on the forward strand.
CTCAACTTCCTCAAGATACACATCAGGTCACAGGTCCCATCACAAGCATTCCTCTAGTCATAGGTCAAGCCATTCACATGGATCATCTGGTTCAGGACACAGATCAACACATAGTTAGCTACCAGTGACAGATCCATCAACCTCACAGCTGCATGTTACCATAGAGATGATTCCATCAGTGTCGGTTACGTCGTCCTCACAGACACATGCTGCTATGCCCTCACAAGTTATGTTAGTGTCAGGTACAGGTCATCGGTCACCACACTCTTCTCCATGAGGGGATGAGGAGAGCATAGCATAGGGACATTTCACATTGTTCTCTTATTATCATGTTTTAGATATTCATTGTTATGACACTTTATATGTTGACTATTGAGCCTATGAGCTCTATTTTTGGGATATCTCATGACTCTATCCTGTGACGTTATATTTTTTTGAGATTATATATACGATGCAGTTTTGATGTGGCCTACATGCTTTACATTATGTGATGATGCATTATGTGTTGATGATGTTTTATGATATATGCTTATCTGATGATGATTATGATGATGTAGTTATGGTGACCATATGATGCCTTATGTGATGTGATTTATGCATTTATGATTCCTATGATGATGTCTTCTATATGCTATGTTGTGTATGCATTTATGATTCCTACTTATGATGATATGCCAGAATGATGTGATGGTTATTTATGCTTATATGCCTTGATGATGTTATGTTCTAATGATGATGATATGGATTCATAATGTATGATTGTAATGGATGTCGTGTTTATGATTATGTATGTTGATGTATGACTATATATGTGTGGACAATGCAATCTTATGATGTGATATATGTGTTTTAATGTTGATATGAATGATGTATGTATCTACATGTAATGCATAAAAACCTAATGCAATGCTTATATAATCATGTATGCACTTATGTTTTTGTTTGTCACAGGATATCGTCATGATGGACAAGGCAAGGCGACAAGACCGAAGGAGATGAATGTTAGCATGGAGACCAAATCCTTCAACATGTTACCACAAGACTTAACAATTATTGCTCTTAATCATCATTGGGTGGATTATTGTAATAGCCAACAAACACCATGATATGACATAGATCAAGGTGTTCAAGTTCATACCATCAAATAAGACAAGTAGTCATAGACAAGGATGATCATGACTCATACTAAGAGCACAATTCCCCTAGTTTTTTTGTCACAACCAACCACAAGCATAAGACAAACAAGAAAGAAAATTCATGGAACGTTGTTGCTCCTCTAAATCCTTTTGTCAAGACATCCTCGAGGAACTAGCAACATGACTGCCTGAAAATGACCAAACAATCTAATCATCATGATACGTTGTTTCTTCTCTAAATCTTGTTACTAGGACATCACTGAGAAACTAGTAACATGATGAAAGAATTTAAGGACCAATGCCAATATAATGTTTTCCAATTGTTTTCCAAGTGTGTCTGAATTTCAAGATTTTTAATGTCAAGATGTCACGTTTTGAGGGTGTCGAATGCCACAGTTGTCGGGTTTGACAATGTCAAGGTGTCGAATGTCAAAGTTTGCCAAATTTAGGAAGGACATATCATGAATAATGTTTATGTCGAGAGGATCAATCCTCCAATGTTGAGAGGATCCCTCAGAATGCTAGATGATGGTGATGGTACTTAGGAAGGACACATCCTAAGGCATAAATGATAGAGGTTGTTCTTCAGAAGGACGCATCTAAAGGATTACCAAGAATTTGACAGTTTAACTGGTTGTGACAATGTGACTTGTTTTGACTAAGTTTTACTTTTTGCTAACAGAGTTGACTTGTTTTGACCAAATTGATGTATGTTGACATAATTGACTACATCTCGATGTTTGACATGTTGATGTTCTTGACGTGTTGATTAAATAATTAACATAGGTTTTAAGAGTTTGTCTATTTTGGAATGAGTTGTTTGAATTGAAGACATTTGACATGTGTGTCAGTGCAGTGTCATGAACCCTAATGGACTAACCTAGTGTGGCCTTAGGGGCTCATCGATAGATGGCCTTTCCTATGTCATATACTCAAAGACCTCATAATTTGACACGACCAATGACTTTTTCATAATAACCAAAGATTGAGTCATGGTTTTTATTTTGACAAACCTAAAAGGAATGACCTAATGTCTCGGGGGATCAAAGATGAGCCTTTCCTATGTAGCAAATGTGCATAGATGACATAGCTCAACAAATGACAATAACTGTTTGACTTGACAAGATATGACTTCGCTTTTTTGTTTTGAGATATTTTGAATTTTTGTATTTCTTCAGAACGTTTTTAAGTTTTTAGGTCTTTTTCAAGACATTTTATAATTTTAAGGTCTTTTTTCAGGACATTTTATGATTTTTTGTCTTTTTTTAGGACATTTTATGATTTTTAGGTCTTTTTTCAGAACATTTTATGATTTTTAGGTCTTTTTTTAAGACATTTTTCAATTTTTTTGTCTTTTTTTAAGGACATTTTTTGATTTTTTTGTCTTTTTTCAAGAAATTTTCGATTGGCAGAACCATATGCGATACCCACTGTAGTTGGATGATAAAGGAATACCCCCATTCAGGTCCCAAACTAATCAAGTTTGAAGGATGTGTAAAGGACATGCTTGGGTGATAGATGGATGGTATGCAGGACTCAATGTCAACCATTTTCAGCCATGAAAGGAATGACAGGGTCTCATAATGTGGTGTTAAGATGGTGCCAGAAGGATGAAAATTTATTATGGACTAAGGTAGATAGAGTAATAATAGATGGCAGAGCAAAATTGACTACGCATGGTGCCTGTTTGCCAGGTTTTCACCATGGCACTTATCCAAAGCGCCTGTTTACCAGGTTTTCACTGTTGGACAAATTATTTCTCTTTACTATTTTTGTCATTTTTTCATTTTTTTGGTGTCACCAAGATGCCTGTTTTCCAGGTTTTCATCAAGGTGATGATTTTTTTTATGTTTTTCAAATTTTTTTGTATTTTTAAGGTTTTCAGCTTGACTTTTTGATGTTATGCATAGAACTTTTGAAGATGTAGATTGTTGATAGGTTCCGTCAATTGTTCACCATATGGAGTAGCTAGCTAATATGCTTCAGAACCAAAAGAGGATGTGATAATGTAAGGACCCAGCCAATTTGGTTTGAACTTGCTAGGTTTTTCTTGTCAGATTAATTCTTGGGATTTTGCATGAGGACCAAGTTACCAATGTCAAACTTTCTGACCATGACTCTTTTATTGTAACTGTGATAGATTCAATTCTGATATGCTTGTAAATGATTCAAGGTGTTACATTTACGTTCCTCTATCATTTCCAATTCATGTAGTCATGAGTTTCTATACTACTCATCATCAATCAAACCCTTCAAGGAGACTTGTAAAGAAGGAATTTCAACCTTGATGGGTAGGATGGCTTCGGCTCTGAAGACTAAGGAAAATGGAGTGGCTCCTATGGGTGTACAAATGCTGGTGCGGTAAGCCCATAGAGCAGGGTTTAGTTGGATGTGTCAGTCACAACCAGCATCATTGATTGTCTTCTTAAGAATCTTGATGATGGTTTTATTGGATGCCTCAGCTTGACCATTTTTTTGCGGGTAATATGGTGTGGAGAAATGATGTTGGATATGGAATCGTTCACATAACTCATGAATGTCTTGATTTCTGAAAGGATGCCTGTTATTTGTGATGATGGATTGGGGTAAACCATACCAGCAGATGATGTAGTTGAGGATGAATTTGGAAATTTCTTTGTTGGTTATGTATGTAAGGGGGATGGCTTCGATCCACTTAGTGAAGTACTCAGTGGCAGTGATAATGAATTTGTGGCCATCGGAAGAGGTAGGATGGATTTTTTCTGTGAGGTCAAGTCCCCATTATGTGAAGGGCCATGGAGAAGTAATCGGTCAAAGTTCTTGTGTTGGTGCATGAATAAGATCACTATGTATCTGACATTGGCGACATGTCCTGAAAAACTCAAGTGCATCTTTTTGGCTAAAGTAGGACCACTCAAATGAGATCCACATATACCCTCATATACCTCACATAAGGTTTTTCATGCTTCATCAGTGTCGAGACATCAAAGAATGGTATTGTCAAAGCTAGGGTGGTATGGGGTGTCACTGATGATGGTGTATCGAGCGGCCTTGTGGATAAAGAAGTTTCGTTGGTTGTTGGAGAGGTTCGAGGGAAGGGTTTGGGACTTGAGATAGTCATAAATGTCTTGATACCATGGAGAATTGGGACCAACAAGCTCGCAAACCATCTCTGATTCTAGAATGTCATATGCAGGGACCAAAAGTTGTTCCATTAAGAACTCAAACTGAGGCATATTACTTGGAATGTCTAGGAGAGAGCCAATTGTAGCCATTGCGTCTGCTGCCTTATTTTGTGCTCTCAGAACTTGCCCAAAAGTCAAGATGTGGAAATATGTATGAAATATCTCAACCATTCATTTGTAAGGCATTAAATTTTTGTCCTTGGTGTCATAGTCATCATTAACTTGGTTGATGATCAGCTAAGAATCTCCATAAACATGAAGTGTCTTAATTTTCCATTTTATGACCATTTTGAGTCTTGTAACAAGTGCCTCGTATTCTACAACATTATTTGTACATGGAAAATCAATGTGGAATGACTTAGGGATGGAGTCTCCTTGTGGTGTAATAAATAATATTCCTGCTCCCAAGCCATGACTAATATGAGACCCACCAAAGTATAGCCTCCAAGGTAACTTAGGTTATGTATGAAATATGGACTCATCGGGAAAGTCTTCCACCAATGGGTGATCACTTCGCATAAGTGTGTCTTCCAGTTGGTCTACTATCACTTGTCCCTTTATAGCCTTTCGTTCTACATATTGAATGTCATACTCACTCAAAATCATCATCCATTTTTCCAAACAACCTGTCAATGTTGCATGACCTAGAAGATATTTCAGGGGATCAATCTTTGCTACCAGATGTGTCCTATGATTCAACATGTAATACCTTATCTTTTTAGCTATGAAGACAACTACTAGGAAAGCACATTCAATGGTTGTGTAATTTAGCTCATATCTCACCAGTGTTCGACTAATGTAGTATATGGCCCTTTCCTTCTCATCATGGTCATTTTGTGCGAGTAATGCCCCCAGTATTGAATTTGTTGCAAAATGTATAGAATCAAAGGTTTCCCTTACATGGGTGGCATTAAAAAAGGTGGTGACAATAGAACATCCTTTATCAGGTGGAAGGCCTCTTCACATTTATATGTCCACACAAAGGGAATATCATTGCACAAGAGATACTGAAATGGTTGACACTTGTCCGACAATTGTGCTATGAAGTGTTAGATAGATTGCAACCTGCCTTGCAACGTTTTGAGTTCACTTATTCCTTTTGGAGGAGGCATGTCTAATATGGCTTTCACTTTGGCAAGATCCACTTCAATGCCTCTTCAAGAGACTATGTATCCCAAAATTTTCCCTGATGTCATGCTAAAGACGCATTTCTTGGGATTTAGGCAGACTTTGTACTCTTTCAGTCTCTTGAATATTTTGTCGAGCACATTCAAATGATATTTTCATGTCAAATATTTGGCCAAAAGGTCATCCACATAATCTTCCATTAGCTTTTGCATCATGTCATGGAATATTGTTGGCATAGCTCTGTGGCACCTACATTCTTGAGACCAAAAGGCATGACGTTCCAACCACATGTACCCCAAGGGCATGTGAATGTTGTTTTATGTTGATCTTTAGGGGAATTACGAATCTGATTATAACCCAAGAAACCATCCATGAGGGAAAACATCTTGTATCTTGCTGTAAGGTCAACTATGATTTCTATGTTTGGTAACGAAAAGTCATCCTTTGGACATACTTTGTTCAAATCTCTAAAATATGTGTAGATGCGGATTTGATCATTTTTCTTTGTGACTGGTACAAGATTGGATATCCATTTAGCATATTCTATAGACCTTATGAATCCCACAAATCCCACATCCAATAATTTCTTAAGTTCTACTTTGACTAGCAAGGTATTTGAGGATGCATTTTACGCAGCTTCTGTTTCACTGGTTTAGCATCTGGAAGTAACAGAAAATGGTGGAAGACTAGTTCTAGATCCAAACTAGGCATATCGGAATATGACCATGTAAAATTAATCTTACACTTTGAAAAGAATTTGTGGAATTAAGGTTTCTCTTCTTCCATCAAGGATGCCGCAAAGAGGACAATTTTGGAATCTTCTGTTGTAGATATGTTGACTTCCATGGTGTTCTCTATGAGCATTGTCAATCTCTCTTGAGTCATGGGAAGAAAGTACAGTCCTCCATCTTTGGGCACCTCAGAGAGGTTTTCACCCACAAATATGTCCTTTATTTTTACTATTTTATCATCAAAAGGTGTCTTTCAGTTTTCACCTAAAGACATGTCATTTTTTGTTTTATTTTTATTTTTCATTTTGTGACTAGAGAACAAAGAAGTCTCCCCAAAGTAAGCTGTACAATCTAGGTCAATGGAAAATCAAACCTTGTGATCTCCACTTGGTATGCCCTTATGTAGTATCATGAATTCTGTAATGGCCTCATCATTTTAAAATATGTCCATAATTGGCAGGCCTTGTTGATTCCAATCAATTAGTTGCGGATAGACTAAAGAAATACCATCAGTATTGGTGAATGGTGGGGAAGACATAGAAAGCATGTAGAAAAATTTGGAGACATTGAAAATGAATTTTTCATCATCCAATTCCCAATCAGACTCTATCCAATATTCTCCTCCACTTGATTCATACTCATTGTCGAAAAAAGGGACAAAAGGACTATCATTAGGGTCAATAGTGTCATGTGGCAATTCAGATGAATCTAAATGATGGTCATTATTATCAGATGATTAGACAACTATGTTAGGTTGATGGCCAATAGAACTAGAAGATGATTCAGACTTGACATTGTTCCTTGGGAAAAAGAGTCTATCCTAGTCTTATTGTTTCCTTGGGATCTTAGGATTGTTATTATTCTTTGTTAGGTCAATCTTAAACATTTTCCAAAATATTTCTTCAGAAGTAAGCTCTCTAGGTTTAAGGAACAATTCGTCAAGGCAACAGTCACTTGGGGGTCATTGGGAGCCAAATCCCCATTCACGGGAGTCAATTTCGATAAGGGATTCCTGAATAGTCTCGACTCTTTCTGAAGCATTCATGCTCTCACTCGAAATTCCATTGGTATATAGATCATCATTTTTGGGTAGTCCATACCCTAACCCAAGAAGTTTTGGTCTTCAGGGAGGTATGATTGGTTCACGCCTTCTAGTTTTATTTGTTCCAAGGCCACTAGTTCCATCGTAGCCTTTCGCCTTCATTATATCATAGCCTTTCCCGTATTTTTGAACTAGTAATGGGGATGGTTCCTCTTGGTCCTTATAAATCCATGTCGATATATCCTTGATGTATCCTTTGCTCATTTCACCCCATTTTATAAAAATGCGTGATGGAGGACCCTAAAAATTTCCTTAGGTTCCATTATGAAACAGGCTCAACCATAGACCTTAGGAGACTTGGGAATTTTGGTGATATAGTAGGTCGTGCTTAATTTAAATTCTCCACAACCTAGGTCCTAGATCTTGATAGTGGACTCAGCCTTAGGAAGCGAGGAGGATGGTGGTGTGGCAAAAGACATGGAAGGAGCAAACATGGTCGATGAGGCGAGTGTGGATGGGTCATTGAATTTGGAAGAAGATGAACTTGGAGCTTCTTAGTTGATGGGCACCTGATGTTCTAAAATACCCCTTAGATTGGTGCAATACTGAAAGGGATTGGGGTCTCCATATATGGTGATTTATGTGTCATCAAAGGGAAACTTTAGGCATTGGTGGTAGGTGGATGGAACAGCTTTGAGGGCGTGAATCCAAGGTCGGCCAAATAAGATGTTATAGGTTAATTCAAGATCCAACATTTGGCAAGTTGTGTTTCAAATGACTGGCCTAACTTTGATACAAAGAGAGATAACACCTCGAGAGGAACGTTCTTCATCATCATACACCTTTATAACTATGCTCTTTGTTGCGTCTACGCAAGCATCAGAAAATCCTAGAGCCTTAACCAGTTTTAAGGAGCACATGTTCAGTCCTGCTTCGTCATCTACTAAAACTCATCTGATCCTATGCTTATGGATAAATACTTCAATGTGTAATGTGTCGTTATGGTTGGACTTTGGTGACAAATAATCTTGATCTAAAAATGTTACATGATGGGGGGTAGTGAGGTATCCCACCATGGCTTCAAACTGGTTAACATCGATGTCTTGAGGGACATCAGACTCTTGCAAGGTTTTGTCAAGTATAGCTTTATGCATAGGGGAAATGCGTAGCAACACAAGTATGGAAATCTGAGCAGGTGTTTTTCCTAGTTGGTTGATAAGGTTAAACTGACTCTTAGGTTGCGACTGCTTTTTGAATGAGTCAGATTGTGATTTCTTAGCAGATGGACCAAGTATTGTAATTTTTGGTTGTCTAGGAGGAGGAGGACTAGCTATGGTGAATTTTCCACCAGGGGTAGTGGCATTGCATTCAGGTGCTCTTTTGATGATAATGGTATTGACATATTCATCATCAATTCGGACATGGTTGATAATAGTTCCTCCTAAATAGTCAAATGTGGTGCACATATAGTTGGCATGGTTATTATTATTCTTAGGACCCGAGGTAGAAGGATTATTTGAACCATGATCTTGCAATGGGTTTTTGTGAATAATACGGTCTGCATTTGACGCAAATTGTTTTCCACCTAGTTGAATTGTGTGATTTTTAATGAGGTCTTGAACCAAATTCTTTAGTTGTCGACAAGAGGAGGTTTTATGCCCTTTTGCACGATGATAATCACAGAATGCATTGTCATCCCACCAAGATGGCTTAAATTGTCCTAGGTCATACGACTTAGGGTCTTCTAATGTGATGACACCATTTTGAAGGAGCTTCTTAAGGACCTCTTCAATTGGTTCACCTAAAGGGGTGTATGCGCGACCTTTCAAAAATTATCTAGGTTGACAAGGTTGCCTTTGTTTTTTATTGTTTTGATTGTTTTGAGTGACATTGGCAGGAGGTGTCTCTGTGATTATTTGTTTGTTTTGTGGTGGAGCTCGTTTAAGGGTAAGCACTGGGCCCATTGTGCTCATTTCCTTGGCATCGACAATGCCATCATTGGTAACATGTTTATTCTTGACCCAATATTTTCTCTTTTCTATGGGTGGATTTGCATTTGTGTTTTTAGGGCCATATTTTAATTCTCCTTTGGAAATAAGAGCCTTCTCAAGTTGGACCCCCTTTTCGACTAAGTCTATGAAGGTTGTGCAGCAATGAAATTGCAAGCCATATTTCAATGGTCCTAGGAGGGTTTGGACAAACATGTCAACCTTCTATTTTTTAGTTATGTCAATATGGCAATGACTTGCTAGGATCCTCCATCTTTGGAAAAATGGTATAAAAGTCTCACCAGCGTCCTCCTATGTAAGTGTGCATAAGCTAGTGATGGAGGTATCTGTGTCAATGTTATAGGCATAGTTTTGCACAAATTTGTCTACAAGTTCGTCCCATGTTTTTATTCCCTTTAAAGTGGAAAACCATTCAAGTACAGGTCTTGTAAGACTCTTAGAGAAGAGTCTCATCAAGTAAGTATGTTCATAAGCAATATCCATACATTTGGTTGTGAATTCTCGAATGTGTTCAATAGAATTTGTCTTGCCCTTATACTTAGTGAAATTTGGTGCTACATACCCTGGAGGGAATGGTGGAATGTATAGACTTGTGTCAAAAGGATATGGACATAGGTCATATGACATGTGTGACTTTTTGTTGGACATTTACATAGTCTCTATGGTTTTTTGCAAGTTCACCACTTGTGTTGTCAAGGCATCAATTATGGGATTGTTTGTTGCATCGCACATGGGAGTGATGGGTATTCCATGTGTCCCCATTTGTCGCGAAGAGATGTTCTGATTTTGTTGTGGGATGTGTTGTGAGATGTATGACATGTTTTTCTTTGAGTGTTGTTGGTGTTGCTAGTTTTGATTAGGGACATGTTGATGGGTATGTATGTGTGATGCATATGTAGGAATGTTCCCTCCAGCCATTTGAGTCAATATTTGTGGGATATGTTGGCCATGAATATTTTGGTGTCCAACTGAAGCCATATGTTGTGTATTGTGATTACCTTGTCCAAATTGGTGAAATTTTCCATGGGGAATGTTTGTGTTTTTCCCTTAGGAAGCATTGGTATTAAGTTGTGATGACGTGTTGACATTTGGTTGTGGTCCTCGAATGAAAATACGTTGTTTACTTCCTCCAAAGGGATTGAACGAAGACCCAATGAAATGATTTGATGATGATGCTCCCATGGAACTAGATGAAGCTCCAAATAAAGGATTTGAAGAGCTTGCCCCCATTGATGAGGATCCAAAGGTAGCTCCAATTGACTATGAGGATGTTGACATTGTTGGCATTGATTGTGACATGGCTTGTGACATAGTTGGTGTCTCTCCAACGGATGTTGCATTGATCAAGTTTTGATTGGATGTGTCATTAGAGGTAGCATTGATAGTGCTTGTAGCAATTTGTGAGGTGGCACCAATGTTATTGTTGACATTGTTTTGAGGTTGACTAGTGTTAGATGCATTTTTTTTGTTTTTGGCATCATGATTGGGAGTGGTTTCTCTTAAAGTATTAATGTCAAATCCTTGTGGTAGTTTGGCTCCTTGATGTAAAAGTATGGCTAAATATATGTCTCTATAATGCAAAACTATATCCTCTACAAAAGAGGCCACTTCAGGATTTTGTGTTGCAACTTCTATGTCTTCCTCAAATATGTTTTCATGTTCGTCTCTATGTATGAATAGTTCAAAGGGGTTATGTGACGAAGATTAGATCCGATAAGGAGGAACTCCAGCTTGAAGAGGTTACGCTCAATAGGGTTTTGGGGAGTTCACTTGTCTATGTGACACATCCACACTCGTAATCCTAAGTTTTCCATTAGGATTCACATTTATATACTGGTTGGGGGTAGCTCGGCCAAAGAGTTTCATTCCTAGTTTGAGTCACCTTGGGGTGAGTATTTTTTCCCACCAAGGAAGGCTCAATTCCTAGAATCAATAATAGTTTCTCTTACACCCAGTATCGCACAAGTGCGCAAGGGGAGAGGATACTTTGATTATTGAATCAGGGTGACACATAAAATAGATGGGTTTTGTTTTTTGATCACCTAGTTTGCACAAGGTGAGAGCATAAACACCTACCACCTTCAAGCACAATCAAGAAAAACTCTTTAACCCCCTAATTAAATCTAAGTGAGACAAGCAAATCTTCTTTTTAGAGCACCAATAGAAGTATTTTCTAATCTAAAAAAAATAAAAACAAGTGTTTCAAAATCAAATCTTTGGACAATCAAACCTACAAAATCACATGTTAGTAGTCTCAAAAAGATGCCTTGGACCCACAAAAATTCAAAGCCACATGTTGTAACAATAGATTAGTAACTAGAAAACCCCTAAACTATTTGCTTGAATTAAGAAATCTGGAAAAATATGAAAAAAATCAAAAGCAAAAATTTACTAGACGAATGCATTGCAGTAGAGTGAATGTGTCACTCTACACAGGAAATGTGGCTTGGGTCTGTATGTTGGAGTTTGTCATGCGAATGAGTCAATTTGCATAACAGATATGTCACAGTATGCAAATGTGTCTCTCTAGATGTCAAATGCATTGAAGGATTGGCAGATGCATCGCTTCAGATAGCAAATACAGTTTGGGTCTACGAATTTGTCATTCTATTTGCTGAATGCATCGCAATGCAATGATTGCGGTGTTGTAAAATTCAAATGTGACTTTCCGTACTTGTATCTGCAAAACATAAATAAAAAAATTGTACAGAGAAAGTGAACATGCATGATTTTGACATCGAGTTCACCAATGTAACTATGGGAAAAATCTATGTTAGCATATTAGAAGCTAAATAAATCAAAACCCAAAGTAATAATGAACACAAAGGAGGAAATAACATGAAAATAAGAAAGATATCACCTTAAGTCTTCAACCTCCATGATTGACCTCCATTACACATTCTCTATTTGCTGAAATATGAAGTTTGCTCTCATATTTTGAGTGAGCAATATGTGACAATGCCAAGACCAAAGCAAAATGTTGAAGGATTTGATATGAAATGCAATACTATGTAACTAGTAAGCAACTATGAACTATGACTAAAATATGCCAAAATTCCAAAATGCTAAGATGTCAAGAGTGCCTAAGACAAGATTGCATGAGATGTAGATAGCATGAGGTGACAAAATGAGAGAAAAATTGCCATTTTATAGAAAATGCAATTTTGGATGAATGGCCAAGATTGAAGATTGAAAAATTCCCTAGAATTAATGGACAATATTCAATGTGACAACCCACAATTAGGGTTAGGGAAACATTAGGTCAAATTTGAAATGAGTGGACATGATTCAATTTGAGAAAATCAAATCAAGGGTTGAAAATGCATGTGACAAGGAGATAAGAATGGCACAAAAAAAGAGAGAACTGGAAAATCAAATAATATTAGAAATTACTTGATTTTTAGAGGAAAAAGGTTATTTTGAATTAAAAATTAATTTAATTCAAAAGGTGGGGTCATGTGACAGTAAATAATTCATTTGAATTATTTACTAAAAGAGGGAAAATTAGAAAGTGGGACCAATCTAAATAAATGATTTTATTTAAAATGGGAAAAATGCCAAGGTGGACAATAATTAAATAAATTAAATAATTTATTTAATTATAAGAAGACTTTCAAGAATTAATGACGTATTTAAATAAATAAATAAAATTTATCTATTTAAATAATTAGGAAGAAATTAGTGCACAAGGATAGTTAAATAAATTAAGGAATTTATTTAATTATGGAGAGACATTAGACAATTAGCAACATATTTAGATAAATAAATAAAATTTATTTATTTAAATAATCAAGAGGAATAAAGACATGAATTAATTAAATAATTATGAATTATTTAATTAATAGTTGAAAGTGGACCAAGGACATAAATATTTTAATTATGTCAAGAAGAAATATGGTGACAATAGAGCTTATAGGCCTAGGTCATTTTTATGTGTCTACATTCTCCATTCATATTTGATTTCATTTCAAGGTTTGATTACCAACAATGGGTTTGACCAAGGAAAACCCCCATTTACTAACCCCACAACATTTTCCCCTCTCCATATGTGTGATTTTCAAGGGTAGGTTGCAAATTTGTCAAGGAGAAAATTTGGAGAAAAGTTGTCATCAAGCCTTGGAGAAGCTTGGAGAAGACCTATAGGTGGCAATTTGTAGTTTCAGATCTGAAAACTAGTCAAAAAGAGCAAAGCAGACTAAGAGGAACAGAATCAGGTCCCAAACTTCTAAAAAACTAGAAGTGGATTGATTCACCACAAGTGGCGAATGAGTCCCACTATACATGCCTAACAAAGATTTTTACAGATCCGGATACCCTTTTGGCTGAAACCTGTATCTGCACATTTTCCCAAAAGCAAGACTGATTCGTCCAGCTTGGAAAATGGGTCCTAGTAAGCATTAACAGTAAATTTTCTAGACTTCTAGACTTCCACTCTACCTTCTTTAGTCTCCCAAGTGTACACTTTCTATTTAATAACCTTCTATTGCATTTTGTTCATCTTTCTAGGTCATTTAGAGTTATTTTGCATTCAATTAGGGTTTTGTCTTACAACTTGCATTGCATTATCTTTTCCAAGTCTAAACTTGGTGGTGAACCCCTCATTAGATTTCATTCAACCCTTAGGACAGTCTCTTTGCAAGATTTCAATCTCGTTTGCATTGAAATCTCAAGGGCTTGTTTTTGAGTGAAGAGTGTGAAGATTGCATCTATCCTTTTAGGTCCAAAACCCTAAAGCTAAAAGAGAGACCCACCAATGCTCACCTTTTCATTTTGGTGAACCTACATATACAACATCATATTTTTTATTTGGAGTGCATTTACATCCTAGATTTAGCTTGCATTAACATTGCATTAAGTTTTGCATTGGTTAATTTGCATTCTAGGGTTTCAATTTTTGCATTAGTGAAAGCTCATTTAGCTTGCATTTTTGCATTGAAAATTAATCAAATTCTACATTTGCATCTCATACATATATCAAAAAACATAAAAAAGCATAAAATTCAATTCAAAAATTCTAAAAAATTTCAAAAAATCATCACTGGAACTCATTTGCCACCTTGGGCAAATTAGTCCCTCCGCACATTTTTGCACTGCATTTTTTTGCATTTAAAATTCATTTTATAAGTTTTTATACTATTGTTACCTTCTTGTCCCAATTTGTAGACTTTTTGTTTCATTCAATTCATTACATTCAACTTAATTTCATTCATCTTGTGCATTGCTTGAAATCAAAATTGCATTTACAACATTGTTACAATCTGAAATTTGCATCATGGATATGTGCTTTAACAAGCTTTGGATGTCATTAAAGTCCTTAGTGGATGTGTCAAGTTTTGTCTATGGAAATTACCCTAATGAAATTGAACTAACTCATGCTCACTCAACTCCTAATGCATGTCCTCGTGATGTTGACATCATTGGAGAAGATGATGGCAGCATGAATAAGTTCCTAAATGATTTTCTTGGAAACCTAGAAGCTAACACATCCTTTTACCCATCCATGAACCAACCAAATCCTCCTACCATACCACCACTTGATATGTTTGGTTACTTACATCTTGAAACAAAAGTTGAACCTAAGTTTCCTACAACAGGTGAACCTAGTTCCTCTAGACAAGCAAACACTCAACCATTTTATGATAACAAAGTAACAAACACTCCCATCAATCTTGAAGAAACATATGGAAAAGGCTTCACAATCTTGAGTAAACAAGGATGTGATACAAAAAGTGAATATGAGATTCATCAACTCCTAGAGAAAATACCAACAGACGAAAACACAAAGGCGTTAGGATATCAAGATCCCTCTCATAACAAAAAGCCTCCTAGATAATATCTAAGACTTCAAAGTGATGGTATAGTGATCTTTGATTCCCCTCCTAATATGAATATCCTCCTTCCTCAAGAAGAATTGGTACTTATCAAAATTGAAGAGTTCATCTCCAATTTTTCTCCTCAACCTTCACTTGAAGAAATTTGTGAAGTTGGCAAGAGAAAAAAGCCTCAAAAAATCAAAGACTTTCCATTTTTGCAAAATCTCACAAACATTGAACAAAAATTGGAAGAACTTGTTAACATAGGTTGGATTACCCTACCACTTCCCACTAGAATCAAGCATCCTAAAATTAAAAAATATTGTGTATACCATAGGACTCTCGAGCATCTCACTGATGAGTGTCGTACTTTACAACATATACTCAAAATACTTGACATGTTAGAAATAATCCCTTAATTAGGATCTATTGTTTCACCCCTTGTCATGTCATAGTTGTAGAATATTCTATTCTCACTATTACATGACCTTTCCCATCACCTACCTCAGCTCATTCTCATCTCGCACTCAGTGGAGGCAATAAATTGATAGCCTTGTCCTAGTAATGCATTTTTTGCTATTTCTTAGCTACATTGTTCACCTTCTACTTATATAGACTGAGATTGGGTGGTGGATGACTTGTTCATAGGTTGACTTGCATTTTCCTTACTAGTCTTTTTCTCATAGGTTGACTCACATTTTATTTTGTGTGATTGCATGTGCATAATGTGATCCCCCGTGATGTTCCATTTGATGTTCTCTCTCTCTTTGTGGCATTCCTCTATTTGTACATTCATTCTTCTCTATGTCATGTATCTCTTTTTATTTTTATCTTGATCTTTTCCTTTCATTTGTCTTGTTTTTCCTTTTGGGGATGACACAAGGCGTTAAGACATTCATGTCTCTTCCATGTTGACCCAAAAAAAATTCCTTTGCTTTTCTTTATTACTTTTCATTTGTCTTGTGTTTTCCTTTTGGGGATGACGCAAGGCATCGAGACACCTTATGTCTCTTCTATGTTGACCCAAAAAAAATTTCTTAGTTTTCACTCTCTTTGTGTTATTATTCTAGTTCTATGTGTATTTGGGGGATGATGATAGTTCCAAGCTCTCTAAAAACATTGCAGTAAAGAACATATTGACCCCAAATCTGTAGATCCTTTATGTGTTTGGTGTTTTCATTTTGGGGGCAACCCATCTCTTTTGTTCTTTTCTTGCATGACACAACTTTACTTGAAAACATATGACTTGGCATAGGGATTTCCAAGTTGACTCTCATTTCTTCCTTCTTTTTTTCATTTTTCATTTGCTACTTTAAAGTAATTTCTCATGGTATGGTTTTTAGCAATTTCTTTAAAGTGGGGGCATACGTTGGCATTATTCTTTTGCATTTTCCTTTTTCTTGGTTCTTGGTGCAATATTTTTACTTCATACAATGTGTTTGTCGCTTTGTGGATGACATTGGGTGTAATGTCCCTCAAGAGCGTGATCTCTCTTAGCATATTACATTCCTCTTAATGGCTTGGTGTGACACATTGCATCCCATAAGTTGTCAATTTTCTATTCTTTGATTGGCCCTCTCTTGGAGAAATTAGGCACAATGTTCCATAGTTAAAGACCTTGCATGAACTAAGAAAAACTCCTTTGAACATTTCCTATTTTTTCATTTTTCATTTGTTGTTATATATCCACCTTGCATAACATAGCTTGCATGCCTATAGAGTCATCTTTTTTGTTCATGAGCTGCAAGCATACGAAGTTTTTCTTGCCTCATGAAGCTCAAAAATCATTTTTGTGTGGCACCTTATTAAAGTTATCAAGAGGTATAAATTTGATATGGTTTGAATAGGAAGCCCAATCCAAATCATGAATTCCCCCATATCCACTTGTGCATGTGTGATTGCATACCAGCCATGAGTGTATGTTTCTCACCTTTTAGGACTTCTCACCTAGCAGACAGCCAAGAGTTTCATCGCCTCAAAGTGAGTATGCATTTTTTTGGACAAACAACCTAGATTTAATCCACATCGTGATGGAAAAATGATTGAAGCTTGATCTAATTCTTTTATTTCACCCTTTTCTCTTCTTCATCTTTGGAAATGTATGTTTGTTCCTTGGCGTTGTTCCTTCCATCATTCTCATGTGTGTTCCTTTGTGCCTATGTTGGTTCGTCATGGGATCTTGATCTTGGGGGCTTGATCATCCCTCTTGATCTTTGTCATCTCATCTTGATAGAATTGGTACATTTGAACCCCTCTTGATGCATGATTGTATACTTTAGTGTGAGTTTGAAGCAAGTTCATCCTCTCCCTAAAGTGGGGGCTAAATGTAGTGTAGTAAAATGTATCCCTTTGCATTTTTGCACTTGTTTTAGCCCTCCTTGTGAATTTTGGTTTAATGTTGCCTTGATTTAGTGTTGTAATGTGGATAAACACATTCACATTAGGTCTTGGGCCCTTGTGAACTAATGGAACTTAATGGTTCCTTGCTAAAGTGTTGTGAAGTGTTGTAACACACTTTCACACTTTTCTAGGGTTTTATCAAATAACTAAGCATAATAAACATAATTTTAATTAAAATCAACCTTAATCTAGCCTTATTTGGAGTGTTGTAAAGTGTTGTAACACACCTTCACATTTATCTAGGCTTGTCATTAATAATTAAGATTTATTATGCTTTAATTGGCCCTATTTTGCATCCACAAGCCTCATTTAATGCATATTTTTGAGGATAATCCTGACACCAATCAATAACCAATCATAATTCAGGTGTTCCTGGATTGTGTGGTCCAGATTTATTGTTTGGAACTCATTTCACACCTTGGGCGAATGGTTCCCAC
The DNA here is from genome assembly GCA_007258455.2 of Sequoia sempervirens. NCBI lineage: Eukaryota > Viridiplantae > Streptophyta > Pinopsida > Cupressales > Cupressaceae > Sequoia > Sequoia sempervirens. The sequence continues at coordinate 19,126,365 of VDFB02000020.1, forward strand.
CTGGATCTTTTGGCCTCGAACCAATTTTTACACATTTCTAAGCACTTTTCATTTTTGGTCCCATACATTATGCCTGATGGGACTCATTCGCCACCTTGGGTGAATGAGTCCCATGTGGCCCAAATTTAAATTTAATTCAAATTTTTTGTGGTATTTTATTCTCCTAGATCTAATGTCAGCTTGTAATATTGTAATTTTGTGAATTCTTGCATAATTGAGTATAAATACAAGGTTCTTTCACTCATAGTCAACACCTAGCATTCAAGAGAGTTCACAAGAGAATTCACAAGATCATTCAAGAGCATTCAAGGGTAGATTATCAAGCATTTTAGAACATTCTTCAAGCACAAATCACCATGTCAAAGATTTCATCCATCATGTTTGTTATTGTGCTGACAATTGTGATGTAGGGTTTGTGATTCAAGCAAGTGTTTCAAGCAAGATCAACATCAATCAAGCAAGAGTCAAGAACCACATCCATTGCAGCCATTTCAAGAATATTTGCAGTACCTTATTGCTAGGGTTTGGTGAGTTGCAACATTGCTATTTGTTCATTCATCATTCTCCATTCATATTTGCTTTCATTTCAAGGTTTAATTACCAACAAGGGGTTTGGCCAAGGAAAACCCCTATTCACTAACCCCACAACATTTTTCCCTCTCGTTATATGTGATTTGTAGGGATAGGTTGTAGATTTGTCACTAAGCAAAGTTGAAATTTTTTCAAATCCCTAAAGTTGTCATCAAGCCTTAGAGAAGCTTGGAGAAGACCTCCAGGTGGCAATTTGCAGTTTCGGATCCGGAAACCAATCAAAAAGAGCAGAGTTGACCGAGAGGAATAGAATCAGATCCTAAACTTCTAAAAAAGAAAAAGTGGACTAATTTTCCACAAGTGGCAAATGAGTCCCATTGTACAAGCCTAATAGATATTTTTACAAATCTGGATACCCGTTTGGATGAAACTTGTATCTACACATTTTCCTAGAAGCAGGATTGATTCAACCAGCTTGATGAATGAGTCCCATTCAACATTAACAATAGATTTTCCAAACATCCATACCTCCATTCTTCCTTCTTCAGTCCCCCAGGTGCACACTTTCTATTTCATAACCTTCTATTGCATTTTGTTCATCTTTCTAGGTCATTTAGAGTTAGTTTGCATTCAATTAGGCTTTTGTCTTACAACTTAATTTGCAATATATTTTCCAAGTCTAAACTTGGTGCTAAACCCCTCATTAGATTTCATTCAGCCTTTAAGAAAGTCCCTTTGCAAGATTTCAATCTCCTAAGTTGCATTGAAATCTCAAGGGCTTGTTATTGAGTGAAGAGTGTGAAGATTGCCTCTCTCCTTTTAGGTCCAAAACCGTAAAGGTGAAAGAGAGACCCCCAATGTTCACCTTTTCAACTCCTAAACTAAAAAAGCTTTAGAAAATTTTATTTTTAGAGCACCAAATTGAAATGTCCATTTGTGGGTTCAATTCTTAAGCACCAAATTAAAAAATTTCTTCACTTATGAAAGCTTTGGGAAAAGTTCATTTTTAGATGCACCAAATTGAAATGTTCATTTGTGGGTTCAATTCTTAAGCACTAAATTTAAAATTTTCTTAACTTATGGAAGCTTTGGGAAAAGTTCATTTTTAGATGCACCAAATTGAAATGTTCGTTTGTGGGTTCAATTCTTAAGAACCAAATTAAAAAATTTCCTAACAATGAAAGCTTTGAAAAATTAAAAAAATTGACAATTCGCCTTCTTTGCAATAAATGTGTTAGTTGTTTGCTTCATGTAACGTGTTCCATATCTTGCAAGAGCTAAAAAAATGACATTATCACCATTAAAAAATCTAAACCAAGCAAACATTACTGTTAGAAATTGAAAATTGACTTGCAAATTTTTAAATGAAAACTGATAGAGCAAAAGTGAAATTTTCAATCAAAAGCAGCCCTACCAGAAGCAAGTGTAGCTTTTGTTTTTTAAGCAAAAGCAACTAAAAAACTCAAATGCACCCCTGTAATTTTAGTAAAAGCATAAAAAATGATAAAAGCGACCAGAAAAAGTGTGAGTGCGGTAAAAATGACAGATCGACGACGAAAAATTCTTGTAGCCTATGTGTGGAAACTTTTCCAGTGTATTTCAAAAACCTACAACTTCAAAATTCGCTCATAAAATGATTAGTGCTAAGGATCGTGGTCCCACCAAGTGTGCTAGAATGTGTAAGGGGGAAATCAAGAAGATGCAAATGTAATCAAATTGAATGAATGGAAACTAATCTAAACAAACAAAAAGATGATTTGTGCCCATTACTCACCAAATGAAACTACAACATCAGTGAATTCAATAACATAATTGAAAGAAAACAATAATAATGAACTCAAAACAATGTAGATTTACCATCCCATTTTAGAGTGTGTTCGCGAAGATGTTGGGTTGTTTGTATCAATGTGAAGCCTCCATTGTGCATGCAAAAGCTTGAAGAACATGCAATGTTGTTGATCAAAGATATATGTAAAACTTCAAAAGGTCTATTGTGATTTTGGCATTACTTCATCATGCAAATGATGTTGATTCTTTGATTTTTTTAGAAAGAAGATGGTTATATAAAAAAAAAATTTAAAATGAACACTCGAGATTGCATAGTAGAATATCTTGATCAACAATTGAGAACTGCTGAGATTATTTATATGGGAATAATCAATGCATTTTGATTATGTAATTGGTGTGATTGAAGAAATCATTTTGAGTGTTCAGCGGGATTAAGGGAATGGATTGAATAATCTATGGAATTGAAGAATAGATTGATCTATCAGGAATAGATGGATCAATCAGCTAATCAAATCGAGCAATCAGGGGATCGTAATTTTCTCAATCATAAAAGTCGGTGAGGATAATTAATTGATTGATTCAATTAATTAATCTTTTTTATTTGAACGTGAAAATCAAGTTTGACTTTTGCAAACAAAGTGGTATTTGTTTGATTTGACCTTTTGGATGATGTTTTGAATAATTTATTCAATTATTCAAATTTAGGGGAAAATGACATAGTTAAACTATTAGGTTTTAATAATTTAATTGATTTAGGGGAATAAAGTGAATTAGCGACATAATTAAATAATTGATGATATTTAATTAATCAAGAGGAATAAAAGATTAGGACTTCATTAAATAAATGAAATTTTATTTAATTGGTCAAAACTGATGAAAAAGTGAATTAATTAAATAATGTACTATTATTCGATTAATAGAGAAAATTAGGGTTTTTGATGCAATTGATGTGAAATATAGTGATATTTAGTGATAATGATGTCGACGATGAGAAAATGTCATTCAAGATGTGCAATATGTGTTAGGTCAATTTTACATGTCTACATTTACTTTCATATCTAATGCATTAATCAATATTAAATAAAACACAATGAGCACATGTAGCCATCCAACGCTTCCAATGGCTTCTCCTCGAACCCAGTGGAATTTAATGCATTAACTATGCATTCAAGTATTTTATACCCCCAAGCTGCCAATTTTTATCTATGATTTTTGTATCTATCTATGTCATCCTAGTTTCCTAATTTTCTTAAAGAAAAATGAATTATAGAGAGCTACTTAGACAAATAGAAAAAGATATAAATGTCAATTTTTAAATATAAAAATAAGTTTTAAAATTCAAACTATACAAATAGAAAGTAATATGTTTAAATAATAGAATGTGATTGGCCAACGCAACATAGCAAATGCATATTGAACAATTCCAATAGTAACCTGCCTATCGGCAAGAACTAATAATCATAGAACCAAAGAAAAATAAATGAAGGAAAAGGCACAAGTGTCAAAGGTATTACACCTCAAAACATAGAAAGTAACTACTCAATTGACAAGTTTGAACCTAATAACCAAGAGATCCACATGTAAATCTCAAGTAGGAAAACACGAGGTATTACAAAATACTTATACCATCTATTATTTTTGTCATTCTGATGAGGGCACAACTTGAGACACAGAAAAATAACCCACAAACAAGAGAAATTTTATTATTCAGAAAATGGAGCTTCTTACATGCAGAGGATCTCAAATCCCCAAGTTCTACAACACATGCAAGTTACAGAAAGCTACAGAATAACCCTTTCGCAATATGCGAGCTTGTCCCCCAAAAAGTTACCCAAAAATTAGAAACCCGCCTATAAATAGAGCTCCTCTTTAGTTTGGAACCAAAACAAAATTCAAATTTGAGTTTAGGCGGTTTGGCGCTGAAAATTTACAACATGAAGTTCAAATTTCAAAAGAGCATTTGCAATTGTATCTTCTAGAAAGTGTGCCAACTTCCCGGGGCCATAACTTTTGATCCGGGACTCGATCACGAACCGTTTGAACCGTTAGAAAGGTATCAAAGTCAATAATGCTTGAAAATTGCTACACCAATTTCACCAAGTTTGGGCCCTTCCAGGAACTATAAGTGCCTCAAATCTAACTCAAAGATTTTCAGGTGTAAATCTAGGAAACTAAAACTACAATATCTTTCAATCCAAGAACAGAAAATAAAAACCGTAAATTGAGAATTTCATTATGACGAAAAGGGTATCCAAAAATGTAAAACATCTAAAAACTGAGAAACTTGAAATTTAACTATTTTTGGGTGATGCAAGATTGCCCTTACACCACTAGATGCTCCTGCATCAGACACCCAGGGTAATTTGAGAAGTGACCCCGTCACATCTCAGATGGTTGAGGAAAACCCAACCGATCAACAGCTACCTTAGATAACTAGGATGAATCTTCCACAGGCCTTCCTCTCCATTTCACCAGATATTCTTCATACTGCCTATTTCTGGTACTCCTTCCCACACGACTATCTAAGATTGCTTCAATCTCCTCCCTTTCTGAAGTAGGTGCTAGAATGCCATACTATCCTATTGCTAGTGCTTCCTCCATTCCACCTTCATGATACTCTGTCAAATCTGAAATATTGAACACAGGGGAAATGTTGATTCCATCAGGCAACTCTACCTCATATGCATTCCCTGAATCATGCTTCAAAATCTTACAAGGACCGAATTTCTTCATCTTCAATTTGTTATATGTTCCCACTAGAAACCTTTCTTTCCTCAAGTGGACCATCACTTCATCACCAATATAAAACTCCTTATACCTCCTCTTTTGATCTACCTTAGCCTTATACTGCATATCCATCTTGTTAATATGTTGTTGATGGTGTTTTTATGCACTTTTCAACACAGGCAGTGCATAGGTGAACTACCTATATTGAAAGACAATCTTCCACAATCAGATTGCAGAACACTATCCTAAGGTCTCTAATGTCAGGTCTTGACAGTGCTTGGAATATCTCAACTATTTGATGTGATTTGCTAGAATCACAAGGCAGACTTACACAAGAAATGCAGAGCATGAAGTTGGATCTTGAAGTGGAGTTCCTAGGATGGGAGAGTTGTTATGCATTAGCTGTAGGTTCAAACAACAATCTTGGACTCCATTTTGTCATTAGATTTGGCTGTAAAATGTGCAATGAACCTTAGCATAGGTCAGTCATAAAAAAAATAAAAAGGGAGCAAGGAAGAGGAGTTCCTAAACCTGCAACTAATGGTGAACAATAACAATGGAGTTCTTGCAATGGAAAGCTTCTCAAAACAATATCCCACTTAACCAGAGCTCTCACAGTATCATGGAACTTGTGCTATCTTCTAAGGTCTGCAAATGTTTTGTCTTTCATTCACCATGTGCATGCATGAATAAAGACAAAAGTTTTAGAGAAGCTTCAAATTCAAGTCCAGCCTAACTTTACACAGCTATCTACCATCAAAAAACAACAAAAAGTATGGAAAAAGAAGTCATCAACATAGCAGAAATTTTAATAATCACAGAACAACATTCCTAAAATCTACCCAAAGAAAGAAAACAGCTAACTAGAACAACAATGAAACCTAAGTTAAGCATCTAACAATGGAGATTGAATCAAGTAACATGTGGGAAACTCAGAAAATACACCAAGAAAATGTATTTTCTTTATAAATTTCAGCAACATGTCTTTACAACAACTCAACTCACTCTGCAAATGAGAGGAGAGCCCTATTTATAGTTTTCCAAAAGTCAAATGAATGGCCAAGATCAATTCTCATTGTGTGGCCAAAATTCATTAAAAAATAGGGTTTCACCTACCCCCAAATACATTGCAATTTAAAATTACATTTTGTCATTTCCCTATTTTGTCCTCTAGTGATGGCACTGTAGCAATTTTATCCTTTAGCCAATTGTTGTTTTACTATAGCTACTTTTTAGGGAATTCTTCATCTTTGATGGGGCTATCCTATTGCCTCTTAGAAGCTATGTATTCAATGAACTTGAGGATGACCGCCTGGAGCTTCTCTATTTCAATGATTTCGTATCTTAGCACTTGGTAGCTCCATTCTTTTGCATTGTCTTCCAGCCTTTTCCAATCCTAATCATACTTTGCGCCTTCATCCTTAAATAGTTCTAATTGATCGAAGGCACGAGCAGCAAAACTCATGAATTCCATTGTAACTCCATTTGACATTCCGTCCTGCATCCTTTTCTAGAAGTAGGGATTTATCTTTTCCAGATCCATTGAAACTGTGGGCACGTCATACTCCGTCATCAGCTTGAGATAACGAGAGCACTCTACCCTTATTTCTTTGATCAATTCAATATCCAGATCCACTTTGCTCATGATCTATTCTAGCCTTTCCTTCCAGTTTTCAAAGTCCCGCTGCCACACATCCATCAGCCAGTGATCATCTTTCATAAAATCCAACTCCTTTTCCCAAGTGGCCTCTGGCAACTGAAGGATAGCCTCGATTCTTGGAAAGGTGGAGTCATAAGTTGAAGGGAAGTCGGTGCAAAGCTTCCTTGTGCCCTCCAGAGACTGCAGGAGGTCTAAGAACTTGTTGGTTGTTCGCACAACCCAACTAATTCCCATCTTTCTGACGTCCAATACCTATCAAAACCAGATTTATATGGTCTTTTCCAAGTTCTTTCTCCTTTCCATCTTGTCGATTTGTTCTTTGGACAGCAGCTGGGGTGTGGCTATGGACGTAGTGGGAAGATCCTCCACTGAAGACCATTGCTGTATATATTATGTCAGTGCTACCACCTATGCTTTGAGTTCATCCTTGGAGGTCTTATCCTACTTGATAAGATGTACCACCATGGCAACTGACTCCTCAAGGTGCTCTACCTTCTATTCTCTGGTCGCAGTCCCTAGATCCATGGTGGAGACGTTGTTAGTTACCCCTTCTTGACCTACTATGGGTGTTGCTATCTGCACGGTCCGAGATCCAGAGGCATCCATTGTTATTTTGGATCTAATCCTTGGTTCCTTCTTCTTCTTCATTGTAATCTGAGCCCGAGCGAGGATAGCCTCTAGTTTTATCGTGGGTCCTTCAACATAGGAGGTCCTCTCTCAAGTTGCTCCTCCAACCATTCAGGCAAGGCAGACTTATCCTTTGGCAATCCACGATCACCTTCACCTCTCTCGGTCAAAACCCCTGCTTCTTTGTCGGAGTCTTGCGTGAACACAAGGTGCTTGATTAGAGGCCCGACGGATAGTTGCTGAGCGGGACTCTCTTTTTCTTCTTCTCCTTCTGCAGGTTCATCTTCGTGCACAGGTTCTTCAGATGGTTTGTCTTCGAGGCTCCTGACAATTTGGGTCCCACCCTCGGGTAATTCTTCTCTTGGACTATCCTCTAGTAGTTGCTCTTCTTCCTCACAAGGTGACCTTTCTACTTCTATTTCAGTGTCCTTCATCTGTCGGGCAAGCTCCTCTTCGAGGTCATCATCAAAAGTTCGTATGATGGACCTGCCACCATCATCTGCTTCGTCCCCACCCTCGGAGGAGCCTGTTCATTCTTCCTCATAAGCCACCCTGTCAATGGTTTGGTGTTCGTACTCCGGGTGCTCATGGTATTCATCAGCTTCTTCTTCAAAGGGCTTCGAAGTTTCCTGCTCTCATTCCTCCCACTCCTTGGAGATTACCATGGTGGCCTCAATAGCCGGTGGCCCTGTCGGCGGCTGTGAAGGCTGCGTAGTAGCGAGGGCTTGTGCAAGGGCTGCTTGAAGAGTGGGATCCATTAAGATCTGGGAGAGCTCAGGGGGAAGATTCTGCATGTGCCTCAAGAGAGCCTCAGGCACGGTGGAAATGGGAATAGGTGTTGTCACAGTTGCCATAGGGAGTGATGTGGTTGGTGACATGGCAGCAGAGGAAGGGGGAGTGGTCATGGCAGAAGAAGAGTCAACAACAATAACAGACTCAGCCAGAAGGGAAGGGGCGAGATGGACAGAAATATCCACTGCCGGCGGGGAGGTAGCGATCATGGACAAAGAGGTAGATGGCACAACAGGAGGGGCAGGGAGAGCCAAGAGAGGCTTCAATTGATCGGTACATTTTGCTTCCTCCTCTTGGGTTGAGGGTTGCTCCATGGCGCTCTCCATTTATTTGAGCCTTTTGGAAGGCAAGCCTCTCATTTCTTTCCTGGCATAGACCTTAGGGTTTGGAGATTGCTCTGTTTCGTCTTCTTTCTCTTCTTGGACCTAGTGACCGGAGGAGACTTGGAGGTTCGCCAGTTGACGTGGTGGCAGCAACATCCTCTATGGCACTTGGCTCACTTTTGAGCCCCTCATAAGTTAAAATCATTTCCTGTTGCTTCAATTGGGCTACTTGCCCATCAACCCACTCCTTAGTACGAGCCAAGACTGGTTGGGTTATAGTATCAAGGTCATCAACCTCTTGCTCATCCCAGTCTATTGTTGGTATTGGTAGATTGGCCACAACAGGATACCCGAGATCCATTATGGTGCTTTCATCTTCTTGGACTTGGTCCGTTATGGGAAATGGCTGCGCCTTACTTACAAAATACACAGTCATCCACATGTAGTGCCTTGCATGCACCTCTTTATCATCCTGACAGTCTGCCCAGAAATCTTTGATATGGTGAAGGTGGGCATACACTGATCCCAGCGCTTTCCTTACATGCCCGTACGGGTCTATTCATGGGCGCGCAGTGTGTAGGTGAAAGTGGTAGTCCTTTAGCTCCTTCTCTGAGTTACTAGCACACTGGGAAGTCTGCAGCTTATACATGCCCTGTCCAAGAGTCATGGGATAGGAAACCCCTGCTATGTGTTTGCTGCTGCAGATGGCTTTTATGTGTTGAAGTTGTCAGGAGAGCTCCAAAAGGATGATCCAGTCATTGGGGTATCGAGGCAACCTGTTTGGCCTTTCAGTGAAGCCCTGGGCACGAATGTATGTGAAATTTGGGTACTAGATGAAGAGAAAGGAATATTGCTTCAAAAATGCCCTGGCACTATGAGAGACCCTTCTCTCAAAGTCCCCGACAATCATTCTGATGATGTGGCCAACAAAGGCATCATTTACTCTACAATATTCCCTCTTGAAGTTTATGTACTGCAGCTGAGGTATATATCATAGACCTTGAGTTTCCAACCCTCCTCCTGATCGGGTGCTACAAACAATCCATTGTATTCTCTCTGGTCCGCCAAGGAGTAGACGAGGTAGGAAGTCATATAGAATTTGGAGCTCTTCTTCACATTAATGAACTGCTCATGGAAGCAGTTGCTTATGATTCCTCCCCAGTAGAATGAAGTTTTTGTGGTGACGTCCTCATTCCTGTGAAGAATCTGCTCAATGAAGTCAACAATCCACCCTTGGAAGTAGGATGCCACTTGGAGACCCATCACCCTGCTTAGCATGGTGACTAAGTCATGGTAATCCTCGTAGAAATCACTACATAAGAGTTCGTGAGGAACCTTCACTGCGCTGCCCCACTTCTCTTTAAGCCACTGCTGATTTATCAATTTTTTACATCCCATCGGGTTATCATCCCATGCTCCTTGGCATTCTTCTATGGTGGGGACTTCCATCTCTTGGAAAGTTGGGATGTGGAAGGTCTTTGTAATCCCTTCAACTGACATGTCAGAGAGGATGTTGCCTTCTCTATCAATGATGGTTCTTGTGTAAGGTTGATAGGCCTCTCGACAAGCCATGACAAGCTCAGGGGCCACAAGGGATGGAGGGAATCCTGCAACCTTTGTGATTCCACTTTGTCTTATCAATCTTGCATTCTTCGTCGTTGGATTGATTCTAACCCTTTGTGTGAATTCGTCAATGTCTACATGGCCTATGTTTGTGTCGGTGATTTCCTTCCAATCCATGGCAACTTTTGAGTGTAGAGGCTCGCCTTGAAACTGATATTTCATTTGGTCATTGTCCTCTTTTCCTCGAGGAGTTTTTCCTGTCTTCTTTCCTTTGTCTTTCTCGACAGCTGCCCCTAAAGGTCCTACACTCGATTCCATATATTATGCAAGCAAAGGCGTAGTTAGCATAATTCATCATAAAAGTATTCATGTTAGCCGAGATTCTAAACATGACATCCATTTCAAAGGGTCTAGCAAGCATAACATGAATTTTATCTCCTGATGTTATTGATCTTTGATTAAGGGCAATGAGACAATCCAGGCCCAGAGGGCCGGACTTCCTTGGCAAAAATGTTGTTTGGAAGGGAAAATTGGGTGGAGAGCTCCCAGACATTCTCTTCGGTCAAATTTTGGTATTTTAAGAAGTTCACAACAAAGGGGACTCAAATCAAGCACATGGGTCGAAGTTGTATTTCAAATTTGGGCTCATTTGGATCAGTTTAGGAGAATCCAGAGGTCTCGGACCGGAGAGCCCTCTGGAAATGGTAGTTCGAAACAGCAAATTAAGAACGAAATTCTGAAGACAGAACTCCAGGGTCAAGGGTCCGGTGGGTAAAAAGGCAGGAAACAACTTTATTACCAGGTTCAAAAGGCCTAGGGGCCAGGAGGAGCTTTGGCATTCGGGACAGCAAACGTCGGGAAAAAGCCCGGAGATTCGGGCCCAACAGGGGAGAACGCTGTCACTTCATTTTAGTTTCAATCGGCGTGAGAATCCATCTCGGGGAAAGGTCTCAGCGAAAGCTATGCGTTTCGCCGAAAAAGCACCTCAGTGTAAGATTTGTATCTTCAGTGAGAAGTCTCACCGACATCTGTGTTTTATGCGGAAGATGATGGATCTCAATATTGCAAAGGGAGTCCTCGGCGTAGGTTTCTTAGTCGGCGAGAGGTTACGCCAACCAGACAATGTTATGGTGACAAAGGAGGCCCTCGACGCAAGTCCTCAGGTCAGGAAAGGGTCCTAGCAAAGACGAAAGTCTTGCCAACAGCCGGAAGCATGGACGGACCCAGCAGCTAAGCCCGCCATTTGGTTTCGGTTTTAGTCCGTCAACAATCAGAAGGGCGAAGCCCAGAGCTCAGAGAGGCGGGTGAAGTTTTTTTTCCCCTCGGGACAAAGGATGACCAAAGGACTGCAGATGGCCCCACTAAATCAATTGAGTTATGCATTTCAAGTCTAGATCCATATCGGCATAGGTTTCAAGTTGTCAGACAGCGTCATACCGACAACCCTTTGTTTCCCCGACATCAGTTTGGTGGCTCATCGGTATAGATGGGATGCTTTCAGTATAGGGTCATGGCGACACCCAAATGCTACACCAACGGACTTCAATGGGCTTACCACAATCGGTTTTCAGCATAGGGCTACATCTCTCGGTGCATGGTCTCAGCGACATGAACATGTCTCGCCGACTTTGCATTTGGGTTCTTTTTCGGCATGACTTCATTCCAGTTACACCAAAAACACAATGAATGACTCCCTTGTCGACGTAGGTTTACTTTGTCTTGGCGAACTGCGGTGCCAGAGTGACTTTCATTGTAACTTAGCAAGTTCTACATAGCATCTTCCTAATGGTTCGGGGTTATAGCGACATGTGAATCGGCAGGTCCACTCGGTGAGACATTGTGAGATCGGCATAGGGTCTCCCCGACATCCAAAAGTTATGCTGAACAAGGATGTTGGCGAGACAACACTTAAGCGGGGAAACATCTTGGCAACCAGGGCATGCTATGCCGACAGAGAGAGACTTCGGAGAAAGATTTTCAAATCGGGAAGACATCTTGGAAACCTCACTAAGTTTCACCGACTGATAACAATGGCTATCGGGGTAAGATTTGCTTTCTCTTGGCGAACGAAGGACTAACCCGGGGTGGCTTTCAGCGTAAGTAAAACATTCTTTATAAGGTTTCCCCGACTTTCATATGTTTCACCGACAACACAATGAGGTTCCTGTCGGTAAGAAAGCCAAATTGTCTTGGCGAAAAGAGAGCAAAACACAAGTGCTCGGTGAAGGATTTCTAAGTCTACGAGAGGCTACGCCGACCAGACTAAATCTTGCCGACTCGCTGAAGAGTAAAGGGATCAGGGTGTCAGCGAAAGGTTATGCTAAAAGGCCGAGTTATGCCGACAAAGGGTGAGGGGCAGAATCCCGGGGACGGAGGTCCAGAGTCTCGAGCCCAAGAGACCCAAAGGACGTTTCAACTTTCTAATTTCCCGTTAAGTCCCCGACGGCAAAGGGAGGATCCAGGCCTAAGAGCCATGAATGCCTCCGTGAAGAATGGCCACACGGAGGTAAAGCTCCGAATTGGTCATGGGAATGCTACGTTAGTTCACTCAGTTTTCAAGGACATGGGTTTCATTTATGATGTCAGATTTTATCATTCACATGCCATTTTGATACTCGCTACTCACTTTAAGCCCTAGAAATGACAAAATCAATGCTCGAGAAGGTGATCAGAAGACCAACCTTGAACACTCGATGAGCAAGGCACGAGATCCACTTTCAATCAAAAGTGAAGGAAATGGATGAAGATCAACCAGAAGCTTCAAAGACGGAGGGCTTCTGCGGCAAGCTCTAATTATTCCTCTGCAATACTGTCAAGTGAAAATGACTGAATTGAATGGGTCTTTTATACCCCTAATCACCAGTAATGATCCTATTGAATGTAGGTACGGTGAGACAAAGGTTGGTGGATTTGAAAATCAGAACGGTGGCGGGAGACCCAGGGTCCGGTGGCCGGGAGGACGCAAGCCAAATGCCGTTAGGAACAATGGGAGCGAAAAGGAAACCCGGGGTGGAAACCCAGACGGCCGAGCCTAAGGGGGGCCAGAGCCATTGGCAAGGGAAAACTACCAAAGAGTCCCCACAAGGCACCAAAACATGACAAAATTAAAGGGGAAAGGCATGGTCAACTTATGGTGGGACTTTGAAGCGATATTGACCACCCGAGACACAAAAAGGGTGGCACACAAAACAAGGTGGCAGAAAAATGACCCGACAAGGCAAAAAAAAAAGAGGGTCCCCATCCAAAACAGGGCGTGTGTGCTAAAAGCACAACAAACAGCGACTCTGCTGGGGAATGCACCCGAGTGTTCTAAGGATAAATATTCATTCAAGACCCAAAATCTTTGATTTCACAGACCAGGAGTGGCTTCCAAAGATGAATATGGGAGAACGAGATCCTTACTTGGGTCAGTTTACAAGACGTCTCAGAAGTGTGTGTAGTGAGTTCATTCATTTCCTCAGGATAGTGACCAGGAGCTGCTAATTCAACCGGGCGAGCTACATAAATCGTCTAACACCAAAAGTAACCTAGACATTGCTTCGCTGCCAGTCAGGCGTCCATAGCCCCGATGGAGTTGTCACTGCAATCCCATGGATATTGCTCTACTACCAGCCGGGCGTCCATAGCCCTGGTAGAGTTACCTGAACACCCATACAGTCACTTATTCTTCAAAATTTTCCTTTTTCTTTTGATATTTCTTTCAATGTTCATTTCTCATTTATCATTCAGTTCGACCAGGTAAGCATTGAAGCCTATGATGGGTTTGAGACTGCAGTGGTCACTGGAGCAGACTTAAGATTTTTCACTCACTAGGGTGTCATAACAACCATGGCACAGTCCTTTAGAAATGCTTATTATGTGTTTTGTGCAAGATCCGAGATGTGTGTAAAGAGATCCAACCAAGGGTAGAGTTCTAGACAGAGTTCAGACAAAGAAATCATTCAGGATTAGCCTTCAGAGACCAATGGTCGGGAGTGAATGCTTAGCCAAAGAACACGAAGGACGGACAACAAAGTAAACCACTCATCGAGCAAGCACGACCACCGCTAAGGAGCAGGAAACATCCTTTCTAAAACAAAACTGCTGGGAGGGAAAAACAAAAGAGCAATGCAAAACAAAACAAAAAACACAAGCAAGCCAGGAGAGCAGTCTACCCTAACCAATGTACAAGTATTTACAAAGAAGAGCTCGAACGAGCTCAGGCCTAGAAGTAATACTTCAGGTGCTACCCATTGACCGGCAACGGGACGCTCTCACTAGTTAAGGTCTTTAGGCGGAAGGCATTGTCTCCCAATATATTAGCTATTTGAAAGGGGCCAAGCCAAAGCTTGTCGAATTTGTTGTGTCCCCCTTTCCTTTCATGGGCCTTGTCCCAATACAGGACCAGATCTACAATTCTAAAGGCCTTGATCTTGGCTCAGTGGTCGAACCATCTCTTGACTATGCCATGATGTTTGGAGAAATTTTCTATTGCACAGTCTCATACTTCCTCTAAATGCAAGAGCTCAGCTAGCCTAGCCTCTCTACGATCTCCTCCCTCGTAAAAGTTGTTGATAAAATGGAGAGTAGGAATCTTCAAATGGATAGGAAATATAGGTTCTAGGCCATAAACGAGGTGGAATGGGGAATCGCCAAGGGCAACCTTGTGGCGAGTGCGATCAGCCCAAAGGGCGAAATGGAGTTAGGTATGCCAGTCCTTGGGATTCCTATCTAGCAATTTTTTGATTACGATAATTAGGTTCTTATTCGTAGATTCAGCGAGGCCATTACCTTGGGGGTAGTAATTGGATGAGAACTTAAGGGAAATCCCGTAGTCAAATGCCCAACTAGAAAATTTTAATGAAGCAAAAGCGAGCCCATTGTCACATACCAAAGCATAAGGACAACCAAAGCGATTTAAAATGAAACTTTCTAAGAAATTAGTAACTACTTCAGTTGTGCATTGCTTACATACTATTGTCTCCATCCACATAGTACAGTAATCAGTGGCGGTAAGAATGTACCTGTGTCCCACAGATGATGGAGGCCTTATCAGGCCGATGAAGTCGAGACCCCATTGCACAAATGGTCTTACCTCCAACACAGGTTGCAGTGGGACAACAACATTCTTTTTTTTGGTGGCAGCGGTCTAGCATGTGTGACATGAGCAAACATGGCAATGGGCATCTTTGAAGACGGTAAGCCAATAATACCCTATCCTCAATATCTGATGTACTGTGGAAGAACCAGAACCATGGCCCATGCCAAATTTGTCGTGGAACTCTTTCAAGACTCGATCTGCTTCTTCATTGCCAAGGCATCTTAAATAAACACCTTCATGATTCCTTTTGTAGAGAATAGACCCCTATAGCATGTAGCCATTGCTCTTCAATCTAAGGGCCCACTTTTGAACTCCTTGCAGGTGTGGTAGACACTTATGGTTCAGCAAATAATAGACGACAATCTGATACCATTCTCCTAGGGAGACATCTTCAAGTTGGTACTGTTGTACAGTGAGTTCGGGTCCAACCTCCACCACTGCCTCAGTGATCATGCAGGTGAGTGCTTGTCCTCTCACCAGCTTCATTGGTTGGATCTCCATGTCATATTCTTGGAGCAGGGTGACCCATTTGGCTCTTCATTCTCCTAATTCATTTTGCATGAGCAACGTCTTTACTGCTGGGTCGGGGACAATGGAAAACACTTTATTACGCAGGATGTACTGTCTAAATTTCTTCACTCCTCTAACGAGAGTGTACGCCTATTTTTCTACATTGTGATACCACAATTCAGCGTCCTTCAAGGGAGAACTCATTAAGGAGATCGGGTGTTCATTCCCTTCATCGTCCTTTTGGGTCAGCATACTGGCACAGGAATGCTCTGAAGCAAATGAGTAAATGTAGAAAGGCTTCAAATAATCTAGGCTAACTAACACAGGTGCCTCGCCAATGGCCCATTTGATTTCTTCAAAAGATTGCTTGGCATCGGGTGTCCACTCAACTTTGGCATCTTGTTTCAACATAGCATTGAGAGGTTTAACAATCTCCGCAAAACCCGTGATGAATTTCCTGACGAAGTTGATCTTGCCAAAGAAGGATTTTAATTCTTTCTTACTACCTAGGGGAAAAATTTTGAGTAGAGACTCGATACGCTCAGGGTCTATAGAGATACCCTATTCTGAAATGATGTGCCTGAGAAATATGCCTTCGGTCACTCCAAAAATACACTTCTTGGGGTTAAGGGAAACCCCGAACTCCCTGCATCTCTAAAACACTTTGCACAAATCAGAGACGTGATCACCTCTTTTTTTAGAAAACACAGTTAAATCATCCATGTAGATGATTATGCACTTGCCAATCAGATCCTTAAAGGCGATATCCATGGCGCGTTGGAAGGTGGCGCCGGCGTTGATGAGCCCAAAAGGAATTCTCCTATACACGAGTGTTCCCCACTTGGTGGTGAACACCATTTTATGACGATCTTCATATTGTACCATCACCTGATTATATTCAGAATACCTATCAAGAAAAGACATCATCTGGGAGCCGTTGACGATCTGAAACACCTCATCTAATGAAGGCACTGGATAATTATCTTTCTCCGAGGCGCGGTTCAGATTGCGAAAATCCACACACAATCTAATCTCCCCATTCTTTTTTCTGAATGGGACCAAGTTGACCACCCACATAGAGTGCCTAACCAAAAAAATGATTCTTGCCGAGAGCAACTTCTGCACTTCTTTGTAAATGATGGGTTCCAGCAAGGCATTGATAGGACACTGCCGCTGGCGGAATGGCTTCACTTTTGTCTTGAGAGGGATGGTGTGCATGATGATAGAAGTGTCATATGTCTTTAAATCTTCGTAACTCCATGCCACCACATCATGGTACTTCCGCAACACATCCGTAATTTCCTTATTTTCCTCCGACGTGCATACCTTGCCAATAAAAACATTCTTGACTTCCTCAGCTATCCCGAGATTGAGAGCATCACACTGGTTGCTTATGGATTTTTTCTTTGTTTGCTGGTCCTAGCCTTTGATTTGGTCTAAGTCGAATACACATTCCAGCTGAACCATGCCTGTGGGGATTGTATTGGTTTTGAGGTTAATAAACCCTTCTACGTCTAGTTCAGCTTCCTACGGATCAGCTTCATCAATTATTTGGGCTACAAAGACATCAGAACTCGTGATGAATTCAAGGATATGTTTGTCATCATTGAAGACCTATAAGTGGGTGACATTATCTAGGACTGATGGCATGGATGTCAACTCAACCGTGAATTTATTGAGCCCAGATAAAGAGAGGGGTTGTAAGGTGCTAGCCACTTGAGCCAAAGCATCAGCTATTCAGTTTTGAGCACGAAGGATCAATTGTATATTGAATGCATCAAAGCCCTCCAAGAAATCCCAAACTCTATGTCTATAATTAGCGAGCCTTCTATCATGATAGGAGTACAACTTCCTAACTTGTTTAACTACAAGTTCTGAATCCCCAAAAACTTGTAGCACTTTGAAATTCTTCTTCAAGGCCATGAGAAGGCCAAGGACCAGGGCCTCATATTCTGCTACGTTATTGGTGCAATAGAACTGCAATCTATGGGCAGCTAGAAAAGTCTTACCTATTGGACTGATGAGTTTGAACCCAGCTCCAGCTCCTTGCTTGGACTTAGAACCATCAAACCGGAGCGTCCAACATGTGGAAAGTTCTTTAACTTCAGGTCCGACTAAGCTTTTACCCTTTTCTGGCAGGACAGTTACCTTCGTGATCTCAGGGGAATCCTTTCGCCCAGTATTTTGAACAGAGGGTGATTCTACCGGCACCTCTTTTGGAGTTTCCACTTGCGGGGCAATGGATCTTTTAACATGTTCCAATGCGGTTTGACATAAGCAATAGTCAAACTCAGAGTGGGGAGCATAATGGACTCTACACCAATTCGGCAATAAGAGATCATGAAAATCCATTCAGGTGCCCAAGCTGAGTTGGTCCCAGGCACAATTTTCCATAAAGTCTGGAAACCCTTAAGCAACCCCCAGTTGTCACCTTCATCAGGCTTGTAATTTGACTCCACCAACATTTCTGTATTCGGTGGCATTTGGGTAGAATCAACCGCAGGACTGCATAATACTAGGAGGATTTCGGCAGCATGTTCCCTCTGATGTGCGACCTCATTTTGGTAAACAAAAGGACAGTAACTCCCCAGGTCAGTCTCGGTGAATAACACTTCATTGAGATTGTTGTATTCCATGATCATATACTTCATATGGGGTTCGCGGTCAACACAGATTTGATTTGGCAATCCCTTCCATGGTAGCCACATGTGGGAAAGGTCTGTGTAGTATATCTATTCAGAGCTTTAGTGAACTCTCTCCATAGGATGATTCCGTATGCGTCTGGAATATCCGCCACCTGAATGTCAATGACTTGTTGTATCCTTGGATCTATAACAATCTGCATCAGGATCCAATTTATTTCCCCCACTATGTTGATCTTTGTTTTGTCCAGTTGAGTCACCTTCCTTCTTGAGGGTGTGGGAGTGATCCCAAGGGCCTTACATACTGCCAGAGGCATAACATTGGCAGACACTCCTGAATCAAGCAGGCAGTTATGTAAGTTCTTCCCAAATATTCTAATGGTGGTAAGGAAAGGAGGAGTTTACAATCTTCCTTAAAAGATGCCCGCAGGCGTATCTATGTGAACTATCTGACCCTTGCTCTTATCCCTGCCTATGTCCTTGGTCTATCTAAACGATGGTCTTTAGAAATATGCCTATTACTCTGCTCAGGTTCCTTTTCAATTGGTTTACTTGCAGACTAATTTACAGGAACATCCCTCCTTTTCCCAGTATTATCCTATATTTCAGTTCCTTCCTAGGCTCTTCAAAGGTAACCCTCTTGGCTGACGTTTCTAGAATTACACTAGAGGATGGAGTCCCATTAAGAACCCTAAAGAATGCATGCCTTACAGCAGGGACTTTGAGTAGTTCAAAGGCAAATAAACTAATTTTTACCTTCTTGAATTTTTCTGCTACATATTCACCCATTTGCTCAACTTCTGAACAAAAAGCTTGGCTTATGGCCCAACTAGGAGGTTGGACTTTCGTTTGATTAGGAAGATTTTGGGACTAGCCTTGAGGCTGATTTTGTGACTAGTTTTAAGATCCATTCTTATTGAGGTATTGGGTAGATATATGGGGAAGCCCAGGATTATTGCTGGCATCAGGATCGGGTAAGGTGACGAAATTGTTGGGTGGGGTAGAAGTTGTAAAGGGTACACCAGCCTGTTTATTCCTAAGGAGATAAGGAGTTGACCTTTGATGGAACATGTGGACCTCATCTACAAATGGCTCATCTTCATCCATTGGACCATTATCTATTGAATCAAAAAGTTGAGCCAAAGTTTGTTCGTTACTTACCTCTTGTACCTCTTCACCTTCAACAAGAGCAGGCTCCGCTTCGGGCTCATTGCGGTCACCTCACGAAAACGACGCTTGATTAACCACAAGACACGAGGAGTCATATGGCTCGACTGGAACGATGTCCCTACAGCTGGAATTATCGACTGCATTCTGTACCTCCACTTGGAATATTTTGGCAGTCGTCTGGAACTCAAGACAATCCAACTCAAAATGTCTACTGGTTTTGTGAATCTGACACCATCCGAACAAGGCTGCCTCTACAAGGTATACTCAACTAGTCATTTTTTCGTTGCTTGCCGGTTGATTGAATGGCGTGGGGACACCTCCGTTATCGGGCCTAGTGTTCCATGCGTGATTCTGCCTCTGAGAAGGTCTCCTTTCTAAATTCTGATTAGCGCTTAGCCCCCTATCATAGTTTTACCTAGAGGAAGTGCTTGCTTCTCGATTATCCCAGTTGAGATTGGACTGGAAATTACATTGGGAGGCCTGTAACTGATTATTTTGATTCTGCAGGTGCGTCATCTCCATGGACATTTTCTTTATCATCTCAGTCAGTTCCTCTAACTTGTCCTTCTCGGTCCCGTTCCTAGGTGACGACACCGGATTTTGAAGAAAAGCGGGCGAGGCCATCAACTGATACTAATAAGCTAGAGAAAATTCTGGCCCCAATAGATACAATGGTGCCTGGGGCTACTAGGAATATGCCTGCTGTTGTGGAGCAGCCTAAGGATAGTTATACTACGGCTGGGGCTGCAAATAGGAAGGCACAAGAGGTGCATAGTTCAGTGGCTGCCCTAGATGTGAGACCATGGGCAACTGAGGTACTTGGTTCATAAGAGGGATTTGGTGAGCGAATGCCTGAATAAGCCCCTGAATCTACATCAGGTGAGCTACTAGCCCCAGAGAAGGCAGCGAGCCAGAGATATTCTACCCCAAGTCCGCACTAGCAACAACAACCTCTTTATAGGCCACCACCAATGAGGCGAGCGGCAGTTGCATTCTTTTCACCAAAGCCAATGTGAGGTTGTCCAATGTTGCATAGTAGACTGGGAGAGCCGCAACATCATTATGAAGGTATGGGTCCTGAAGTCTTGTGTAGGCCCGATGAAAGCAGTTGTTGAAGGAGCCAATAGGTTCGTTGACTTCCCTTCTGATGGACATGAACTACTAGTAAAGTTCCGAAGGGCTGATGGGAATCTTGTATTTCTACAAGAAGCCATTCTTCATTAGAGTCCACAAGGTAATGGATCCCCTCGGCAGATTGATGTACCAGTAGAATGTTTCTTCCCCCAACGAATGTGGAAAAAGACGGCATGCAATGTCCTTGTGATCGACTTGCATTTCGGTAATTGATGTCTCAAATATTTTGATATGCTCTTCAGCTATTCTTTGCAAGTCGCATGGATGAAACTTTGAACAAAAGCCCTCCGAATTCTTGGGCATATCATCGTAAGCAGAAAAATATATCGGCGAAGGGTTATGCGCTAACCAAGCCATGGCGGGAGGCAGAGGCAACACTTGCTATTGAAGTACAGCGGGTTGAGGTTGTGCCTGTAATAGAGAAGCAGTCTGGGATTGCACTTGGGCTGCGACTGATTGGACTGTGCCTTGAGCTGGAAGGGCTAGGATAGGAGCAATCCCCTGGCTGCAAGAAATAAGAGGTACAAACGCCGTTCCAGATAGTTGGGTGGAAGATGAAGGCCAGCCGAATGAAGGTGAAGGTGAAATGGAAGTGGATGGAATGGAGGAAGAGGAAGAGGGAATGTCGCTTCCCTTAACTCATTTCGCCCTTGTAGCAAGCTGCAATTCTTCAAATTCTCCATTGTTTGGTGTTGAGCGTAGAACTCTTTGAAATATTTCCGGGGAGAACGATCTGATTCGATCCAGCTTCACCTTGAACTTTCAACCCTTAATTCCCAACGTGTCAGGCCCTCCTAGCACCAGTTCTGTTGATGGTGTTTTTATGCACTTTTCAACACAGGCAGTGCGTAGGTGCACTACATCTCTTGAAAGACAATCTTCCACAATCAGACTGCAGAACACTATCCCAAGGTCTCTAATGTCAGGTCTTAACAGTGCTTGGAATATCTCAGTTGTTTGATGTGTTTGCTAGAATCACAAGGCGAACTTACACAGGAAATACAGAGCATGAAGTTGGATCTTGAAGTGGAGTTCCTAGGATGGGAGAGTTGTTATGCATTAGCCGTAGGTTCAAACAGCAGTCTTGGACTCCATGTCATTAGATTTGGCTTTACAATGTACAATAAACCTTAGAATAGGTCAGTCATAAAAAAAAGGGAGCAAGGAAGAGAAGGAGTTCCTAAACCTGCAACTAATGGTGAACAGTGACAATGGAGTTCCTGCAATGGACAACTTCTCAAAACAATATCCCACTTAACCAGAGCTCTCACAGTATCATGGAACTTGTGCTATCTTCTAAGGTCTGCAAATGTTTTGTCTTTCATTCACCATGTGCATGCATGAATAAAGACAAAAGTTTTAGAGCAGCTTCGAATTCAAGTCCAGGAAAACTTTACATAGCTATCTACCATCAGCAAACAACAAAAAGTATGGACAAAGAAGTCATCAACATAGCAGGAATTTTCATAATCACAGAACAACATTCCTAAAATCTACCCAAAGCAAGAAAACAGCTAACTAGAACAACAATGAAACCTAAGTTAAGCATCTAACAATGGAGATTGAATCAAGTAACATGTGGGAAACTCAGAAAATACACCAAGTCAATGTCTTTTCTTTATAAATTTCAGCAGCATGTCTTTACAACAACTCAACTCACTCTGCAAATGAGAGGAGAGCCATACTTATAGTTTTCCAAAAGTCAAATGAATGGCCAAGATCAATTCTCATTGTGTGGCCAAGATTCATTACAAAATAGGGTTTCACCTACCCCCAAATACATTGCAATTTAAAATTACATTTTGTCATTTCCCTATTTTGTCCTCTAGTGACGACAATGTAGCACTTTTGTCCTTTAGCCAATTGTTGTTTTACTGTAGCTACTTTTTAGGGAATTCTTCATCTTTGATGGGGCTATCCTCCTCCCTCTTAGAAACTATGTATTCAATGAACTTGAGGATGACCGCCTAGAGCTTGTCTATTTCAATGATTTCGTATCTTAGCACTTGGTAGCTCCATTCTTTTGAGTTGTCTTCCAGCATTTTCCAATCCTCATCATACTTTGCGCCTTAGTCCCTGAATAGTTCTGATTGATCGAAGGCACGGGCAGCAAAACTCATGAATTCCATTGTAACTTCATTTGGAATTCTGTCATCCATCCTTTTCTGGAAGTAGGGCTTTATCTTCATCGGATCCATTGGTACTGTGGGCACATCGTACTCCATTATCAGCTTGAGATAATGAGCACACTCTGCCCTTATTTCCTTGATCCATTCAATATCCAGATCCACTTTGCTCATGATCTGTTTTAGCCTTTCCTTCCGGTTGTCAAGTCTCACCACCACACATCCATCAACCAGTGAGCATCTTTCATAAAAGCCAACTCCTTTTCCCAAGTGGCCTCTGGAAACTGAAGGATAGCCTCGATTCTTGGAAAGGTGGAGTCGTAAGCTGTTGGGAAGTCAATGCAGAGCTTCCTTGTGCCCTCCAAAGACTGCAAGAGGTCTAAGAACTTGTTGGCTGTTCGCAAAGCCCAACTAATTCCCATGTTTCTGACGTCCAAGACCTGTCGGAACCAGCTTTTTGTGGTCTTTTCCAAGTTCTTTCTCCTTTCTATCTTGTCGATTTGTTCTTTGGACAATAGCTAGGGTGTGGCTATGGACGTAGTGGGAAGATCCTCCACTGAAGACCATTGCTGTATATATTCTGTCAGTACTGCCACCTATGCTTTGAGTTCATCCTTGGAGATCTTATCCTGCTTTATCAAATGTACCACCGTGGCGACTAACTCCTCAAGGTGCTCTACCTTCTATTTTCTGGTGGCAGTCCCTAGATCCATGGTGGAGATGTTGTAAGTTACCCCTTCTTGACCTACTATGGGTGGTTTTATCTGCACAGTCTGAGATCCGGAGGCATCCATTGTTATTTTGGATCTAATCCTCGGTTCCTTCTTCTTCGTTGTAATCTGAGCCCGAGCAAGGATAGCCTCTAGTTTTTCTTGTGGGTCCTTCAGCACAGGAGATCATCTCTCAAGGTTCTCCTCCAACCATTCAAGCAAGGCGAACTTATCCTTTGGCGATCCACGATCACCTTCACCTCTCTCGGTCAAAACCCCTACTTCTTCGTCGGAGTCTTGGGTGAACACAAGGCGCTTGATTGGAGGCCTGGCGGACAATTGCTGCACAGGACTCTCTTTTTCTGCTGTCTCTTTTTCTTCTTCTCCTTCTACAGGTTCATCTTCGTGCACAGGTTCTTCAGATGGTTTGTCTTCGAGGCTCCTAACAATTTGAGTCCCGCCCTCGGGTAATTCTTCTCTTGGACTATACTCCGGTAGCCACTCTTCTTCCTCACAAGGTGACCTTTCTGCTTCTGTTTCAGTGTCCTTCAGCTGCCGAGCCAGCTCTTCTTCGAGGTCATCGTCAAAAGTTCTTATGATGGACCTACCACCATCATCTGCTTCATCCCCACCCTCGAAGGAGATCATTCCTTCTTCCTCATAAGCCACCCTGTCAATGGTTTGGTGTTCGTACTCCGGGTGCTCATGGTATTCATCAACTTCTTCTTCAAAGGGCTTCAAAGTTTCCTACTCTCATTCCTCCCACTCCTTGGAGATTAGCATGGTGGCCTCCATAGCCGGTGGCCCTGTCGGTAGTTGTGAAGGCTACATAGTAGCGAGGGCTTGTGCAAGGGCTGCTTGAAGAGTGGGATCCATTAAGATCTGGGAGAGCTCAGGGGAAAGATTATGCATGTGCCTCGAGAGAGCCTCAAGCATGGTGGAAATGGGAATAGGTGCTATCACAGTTGCCAGAGGGAGTGATGTAGTTGGTGACATGGCAGTAGAGGAAGGGGCAGTGGTCATGGCAGAAGAAGAGTCAACAACAATAACGGACTCAGCCGAGGGGAAGGGGCGAGATGGAAAGAGATATCCACTGCTGGCGGGGAGGTAGCGATCATTGCCAAAGAGGTAGATGACGCAACAGGAGGGGCAGGGAGAGCCAAGAGAGGCTTCAATTGATCAGTACCTTTTGCTTCATCCTCTTGGGTTGAGGGTTGCTCCAT
The DNA here is from genome assembly GCA_007258455.2 of Sequoia sempervirens. Taxonomy (NCBI): domain Eukaryota; kingdom Viridiplantae; phylum Streptophyta; class Pinopsida; order Cupressales; family Cupressaceae; genus Sequoia; species Sequoia sempervirens. Next base: position 19,150,971 of record VDFB02000020.1, read on the forward strand.
GGCGCTCTCCATTTATTTGAGCCTTTTGGAAAGCGAGCCTCACATTTCTTTCCTAGCATAGACCTTAGGGTCTGGAGACTACTATTTTTCTGTCTTCTTTCTCTTCTTGGACCTGGTGACCAGAGGAGACTTGGAGGTTCCGCTAGTTGACATGGTGGCAGCAACATCCTCTGTGGCACTTAGCTCACTTTTGAGCCCCTCATAAGTTAAAATCATTTCCTGTTGCTTCAATTGGGCTACTTGCCCGTCAACGCACTCCTTAGTACGAGCCAAGACTGGTTGGGTTATAGTATCAAGGCCATCAACCTCCCACTTGTCCCAATCTATTGTTGGTATTGGTAGATTGACCATCACAGGATACTTGGGATCCATTATGGTGCTTTCGTCTTCTTGGACTTGGTCCGATATAGAAAATAGCAGCGCCTTACTTACAAACTGCACAATCATCCGCATGTAGTGCCTTGCACGCACCTCTTTATCATCCTGACAGTCTGCCCAAAAATCTTCGATATGGTGAAGGTGGGCATACCATAATCCCAACACTTTCCTTACATGCCCGTATGGGTCTATTCGTGGGTGGGCAGTGTGCAGCTGAAAGTGGTAGTCCTTTAGCTCCTTCTCTGAGTTACTAGCACACTGGGAAGTCTGCAGCTTATACATGCCCTGTCCGAGAGTCATGGGATTGGAAACCCCTGCTATGTGTTTGCTACTGAAGATGGCCTGTATGTGCTGGAGTTGTTGGGAGAGCTCCAGAAGGATAATCTGGTCATTGGGGTATCGAGGCAACCTATTTGGCCTTTCAGTGAAGCCCTGGGAACAAATGTACGTGAACTTTGGGTACTAGATGAAGAGAAAGGAATATTGCTTCAAAAATGCCCGGGCACTATGGGAGACCCTTCTCTCAAAGTCCCCGACAATCATTCTGATGATGTGGCCAACAAAGGCGTCGTTTACTCTGCAATATTCCCTCTTGAAGTTTTTGTACTACAGCTGAGGGTATCTATCATAGACCTTGAGTTTCTGACCCTGCTCCTGATCGGGTGCTACAAACAACCCATTGTGTTGTCTCCGGTCCGCCAAGGAGTAGATGAGGTAGGAAGTCATATAGAATTTGGAGCTCTTCTTCACATTAATGAACTGCTCATGGAAGCAGTTGCTTATGATTCCTCCCCAGTAGAATGAAGTTTTTGTGGTGACGTCCTCATTCCCGAGAAGAATCTGCTCAATGAAGTAGACCATCCACCCTTGGAAGTAGGCTGCCACTTGGAGACCCATCACCCTGCTTAGCATGGTGACTAAGTCATAGTAATCCTCATAGAAATCACCACGGAAGAGTTCGTGAGGAACATTCGCAGCGCTACCCCGCTTCAATTTAACCCAGTGCTGATTTATCAATTTTTTACATCCCGCTGGGTTATCATCCCATGCTGCTTAGAATTCTTCTATGGTGGGGACTTCCATCTCTTGGAAAGTTGGGATGTGGAAAGTCTTCGTAATCCCTTCAGCCAACATGTCAGCGACGATGTTGCCTTCTCTATAAATGATGGTTCTTGTGTCGGGTTGACAGGCCTCTCGACAAGCCATGACAAGCTCGGGGGCCACAAGGGATGAACAAAATCCTGCAGCCTTTACGATTCCGCTTTGTCTTATCAATCTTGCATTCTTCATCGTTGGATTGATTCTGAACCTTTGTGTGAATTCGTCAATGTCTACATCGCCTATGTTTGTGTCAGTGATTTCCTTCCAATCCGTGGCAACTTTTGAGTGTAGAGGCTCACCTTGAAACTGATATTTCATTTGGTCCTTGTCCTCTTTTCCTCGAGGAGTTTTTCCTGTCTTCTTTCCTTTGTCTTTCTCGACAACTACCCCTGAAGGTCCTACACTCGATTCCATATATTCTGCAAGCAAAGGCATAGTTAGCATAATTGATCATAAAAGTATTCATGTTAGCCGAGATTCTAAATATGACATCCATTTCAAAGGGTCTATCAAGCATAACATGAATTTTATCTCCTGATGGTATTGATCTTTTATTAAGGGCAATGAGACAGTCTGGGCCCGGAGGGCCGGACTTCCTTGGCATAAATGTTGTTTGGAAGGGAAAATTGGGTGGAGAGTTCCCAGAGATTCTTTTCGGTCAAATTTTGTATTTTAAGAATTTTGCAACAAAGGGGACCGAAATCAAGCACATGGGTTGAAGTTGGATTTCAAATTTGGGCTCATTCGGATCAGTTTAGGAGAATCCAGAGATCTCGGACTAGAGAGCCATCTGGAAATGGAAGTTCAGAACGGGAAATTGAGAACTAAATTCCGAAGAAAGAACTCCAGGGTCCGGGGTCCGGCGGGTCAAAAGGCAGGAAACAACTTTATTACCGGGTTCAGAAGGCCCGGGGGCCGGGAGGCACTTTTGCGTTAAGGATGGAAAACATCAGGCGGAAGCCCAGAGATTCGGGCCCGACAAGGGAGAATGCCGTCACTTCATTTTAGTTTCAATCGGCGTGAGAATCCGTCTCGGGGAAAGGTCTCGGCGAAAGCTACGCGTTTCACCGACAAAGCACCTCGATGTAAGATTTGTATCTTCGGTGAGAAGTCTCACCGACATCTGTGTGTTATGCCGAAGATGATGGATCTCAATATTGCAAAGGGAGTCCTCAGCGTAGGTTTCTTAGTCGACGAGAGGTTACGCCCACCAGACAATGTTATGGCGATAAAGGAGGCCCTCGGCACAAGTCCTCGAGTCAGGAAAGGGTCCTAGTGAAGATGAAAGTCTCGCCGACAACCGGGAGCATGGACGAACCCAACAACTGAGCCCACCGTTTGGTTTCAGTTTTAGTCCGGCGACAGTCAGAAGGGTAGAGCCTAGAGCTCGGAGAGGCAGGTGAAGTTTTTTTCCCCTCGGGACGGAGGATGACCAAAGGACTGTGGATGGCCCCACTAAATTAGTTGAGTTATGCATTTCAAGTCTAGATCCATATCGGCATAGGTTTCAAGTTGTCAGGACAACATCATACCGACAACCCTTTGTTTCCCCGACTTCGGTTTGGTGGCTCATCGGTATAGATGGGATGCTTTCGGTATAGGGTCATGGCGACACCCAAATGCTACACCGACGGACTTCAATGGGCTTACCACAATCGATTTTCGGCATAGGGCTACATCTCTCGGTGCATGGTCTCAGCAACGTGAACATGTCTCACCGACTTTGCATTTGGGTTCTTTACTGACGTGACTTCATTCCAATTACACCAAAAACGCAATGAATGATTCCCTTGTCGGCGTAGGTTTACTTTGTCTTGGCGAACTGCGGTACCGGAGTGACTTTCATTGTAACTTAGCAAGTTCTACATAGCATCTTACCGATTGTTCGGGGTTATAGTGACATGTGAATCGGCGGGTCCCCTCAGTGAGACGTTGTGAGATCGGCATAGGGTCTCCCCGACATCCGAAAGTTATGCCGAACGAGGATGTCGGCGAGACAACACTTAAGTGGGGAAATGTCTTGGCAACCGGGGCATGCTATGCCGACAAAGAGAGACTTCAGAGAAAGATTTTCAAATTGGGGAGAGGTCTTAGGGACCTCCCTAAGTTTTGCCGACAGATAACGATGGCTTTCGAGGTAAGATTTGCTTTCTCTTGGCGAACAAAGGACTAACCCGGGGTGGCTTTCGGCATAAGTAAAACATTCTTTATAAGGTTTCCAAAACTTTCATATGTTTCGCCAACAACACAATGAGGTTCTTGTCGGTAAGAAAGCCAAATTGTCTTGGCGAAAAGAGAGCAAAACACAAGTGCTCGGCGAAGGATTTCTAAGCCTGCGAGAGGTTACGCCGACCAGACTAAGTCTTGCCAACTCATTGAAGAGTAAAGGGATCAGGGTGTCGGCGAAAGGTTATGCCGAAAGGCAGAGTTATGCCGACAGAGGGTGACGGGCAGAATCCTAGGGACGGAGGTCCAGAGTCTCGGGCCCGAGAGACCCAAAGGACGTTTCGACTTTCTGATTTCCCGTTAAGTCCCCAACGGCAAAGGGAGGATCCAGGCCCAAGAGCCATGAATGCCTCTGCGAAGAATGGCCACACAGAGGTAAAGCTCCGAATTAGTCATGGGAATGCTATGTTAGTTCACTCAGTTTTCAAGGACATGGGTTTCATTTATGATGTCAGATTTTATCGTTCACATGTCATTTTGATACTCACTAATCACTTTAAGCCCTAGAAATGACGAAATCAATGCTCGGGAAGGTGATCAGAAGACCAACCTTGAAAACTCGATGAGGAAGGCGTGGGATCCACTTTCAATCAAAAGTGAAGGCAATAGATGAAGATCAACCGGAAGCTTCAAAGACGGCGGGCTCCTGCGGAAAGCTCTGATTATTCCTCTGCAATACTGTCAAGTGAAAATGACAAACTTGAATGGGCCTTTTATACCCCTAATCACCATTAATGATCCTATTGAATGCAGGTACGACAAGACAAAGGTTGGTGGATTTGAAAATCAGAATGGTGCCGGGAGACCCGGGGTCCGGTGGCCGGGAGGACACAAGCCAAATGCCGTTAGGAACGACAGGAGCGAAAAGGAAACCTAGGGTGGGAAACCCGGACAGCCGGGCCCGGGGGGGCCAGAGCCATTGGCAGGGGAAAACTATCAAAGAGTCCCCTCAAGGCACCAAAAAATGACAAAATTAAAGGGGAAAGGCATGGTCAACTTATGGTGGGACTTTGAAGCGATATTGACCATCCGAGACACAAAAAGGGCGGCACGCAAAATGAGGCGGTGGCAAAACGACCCGACAAGTCGAAAGAAAAAGAGGGTCCCCATCAAAAACAGGGCATGTGTGCTAAGAGCACAACATATGTTATCTTACCTTCTCATGTATATCCTTGATGTGTTCTGCAAAATCTTCGGCTTCAGCACTTATTTTCTTCTCTTGGTCCATCTTCCTCAATTCTTGAGCTATTCTAGGGCTACCTCCATACACAATCTGGAATGGTGATCTACCAATGCTTCTGTTGGAAAAATTGTTGTAAGAAAATTATGCCTGGGGTAAGATCAAGTCCCATCCCTTGGGTTTATCTCCTACCAAACATCTCGCTAGGTTACCCAGACTCCTATTAACAACCTCTGTCTGCCCATCTATTTGTGGATGGTGTGCAGAACTGAACTTCAACTCTCTCTTCAGCTTCTTCCACAAGGTCCTTCAAAAGTACCCCACAAATTTGGTGTCACGATCTGAAATAATACTCTTTGGCAGACCATGTAGCCTCACCACCTCTTTCAAGAACAATTCAGCAATATGGACCACATCATGGGTCTTCTGACATGGAATGAAATGTGCCATCTTCGAAAACCTATCAACCACCACAAAGACTGAATCATTCCCTCGTTGTGTCCTTGGAAAACCAAGAACAAAGTCCATAGTTATATCCTCCCATGGCCTCTCTGGTACAGGTAAGGGCTGATATAGGCCTATATTTTGGCTCACTACTTTAGCCATCTGACATACCCTGCAACTTTGTACAAACTTTTTCACGTCCTGTGACAACTAAGGCCAATAATAATGCTCACTGATAATGGCAATGGTCTTATCCCGACCAAAATGTCCTGCCATTCCTCCACTATGCTTCTCCTTTATCAAGTTCTCCCTCATGGAACTCCTCAGGATACACAATTGACTTCCCTTAAATAACATGCCATCCTGGATTATGAAATCCAACCACAGCATCTGTCACATAACAGGTTCCTTGCAAACCTTCAAGCCTGCAAAATCAAGTCTTCACATACAGTGTCTTAAGCTCAGTGAACCCAACCACTTCAATCTACATCTTTGTCATCAATGTATGCCTCCTACTTAAGGAATCGCAACCCTATTTAACTTCCCACTCCTATGTTTCAAAACAAAGGTATAACTCTGCAAAAACTCTACCCATTTCATATGCCTCTGATTTAATTTTCCCTGACTATTTAGGTACTGCAAGGCCTGATGATCAGTATATAGAACAAATTCCTTCGCCAACAATAATGTCTCCATTTCTTTAATACTTGAACTATTGCATAAAATTCCTGATCATATACATAATACTTTCTCTTGGCATCATTTAACTTTTCACTGAAATAGGCAATGGGCTTACCTTCTTGGCTCAACACTGCTCCAATGGCACAACCACTGGCATCACAATCCACCTAAAACACCTTGTTGAAATTTGGGAGGGCTATAACTAGTTTCTCTATTACCTTCTGCTTCAACGGTTCAAAACTCTTTGCCGCTCCAGTGCTCCACTTGAATTATTTTCTATCCCCTCTCATTGTTT
>VDFB02000020.1:19160019-19222975 GCA_007258455.2 Sequoia sempervirens
AGGAATTTCATTATGACAAAAAGGGTATCCAAAAATGTAAAAACATCTAAAAACTAAGAAACTTGAAATTTAACTATTTTTGGGTGATGCAAGATTGCCCTTACACCACTGGATGCTCCTGCATCACATTCATTGAGATCAAACACTTAAATTAAAGCTATCAAGAGTTACTATGATAAGAAAATATGAATTTCCTTACTCATTTCCCTTTAATTGAAAAGATTAAATAAATATCACATGCCCTTGAGAAAATAATACACATTGGAAGAATGCTTGATATGATGAATCAATTAGGTGTGATTTCTAATTGTTAAATTTTATAGATTTTCTAAGTAGATAAGCATTGGAAGAAGGCATGATCCCCACCTTAGTGTGCATGTGAATAATATAAATCATGCATTTTAAGGTAAAATCTATAATAAATAAAATTGATAGATAAATATAATATATGTAGTAAGGATAATTTCTCACAATCTATTTGTGTTACAAATTGAGAAACATCTTTAAACATTCACACACAAGTAAGTAGAAACTATGAAATTTCTTTATTGGTATTAAATTGCATAGTTGTAAGCATTTGCATTCTTTCCAAACATGAAATAAGGAATGTCCAAAATTAGTTCAATGTGTTTAGCCTAATTCTACATCTAAATCTAAGTCTAAGTTTAAGTTTGAGTTTGAGTTTGAGTTTGAGTATGAGATACGATATGATGTAAAGGATTATCATACAATTACAAGTGGTTTGGGGTAGGCCCCTTAGTTTGGAAAACTAAGGTAAGAGGATGAGGTCATCATGTATAGGGTTGTTGAACCATGAAAGTAGTATGACCATCATGATCTATGCAAATATGAAATCTTGTAACACCTATAAATGTAATGTGGATAATATTTCCCTTCAAGTTTAATATTTTTTTAATTGTAGATTTAATTTGTGACTATATAATGAAATATGTTGATACTCTAATTTTGTTTTATCATATAAAATTTGGAGTCACTTTCCTATAGATTCTTACTATCTAGTTACTCTAAATATAAGCTATTTTTAGTGATACTTTATATTTAAGGACCTCTCAAGTATTTCATTTATAACAATTTTATAAAAATAATTGTTTGTGTAACTTATAATAAATAAATTTTTAATTCTTATGTTCAAATTTAATCATATTTAAAATTTGATATCATTAATTATTAAATTTTATATATGCATTTGATTCTATAATTTTTAAATTAAATGTCAGTATCTTATTATCACATGATACGGAACCTTTTTGGTAGACTATTAAAAATATTTGAAAAATGAAATGGTAATTTACTATATTAGTGTTTGGAGGATATCATTATAATATTTTAATTATCTGTTTTATATTTTTTAATGCATAGTTGATAATTTCTAAAGATGTTTAAGAATAAGGGGGCCATCTACTCTAATTTGTCTATATCAAATTGTTAAATCGTATTAAAAAATTATTGATGTAATTTGTGAAAAGTGCAAATAAAATATAAATATAAATAATAAAAAGTTGTGAACTTATTTTTTATTTTTTGAGATAATTTTATTTATTTATAATAATTAACTTTTAAAAAATTATTAAAGTAAAATAACCAATTTATTTTAGTAGTTGTAAAAAAAATTAATTATTCACAAAATGATTGTTATTTGAATAATGATAATTGTTTTGATAAAATAAATAATATATTAATTATAATTACTTTTACTAAAATAATATAATTAACTTTAATTGTTTGCATTGTTGAAAAAATAATTAACCTCTTACAAATAATAATAAAATAATATAATTAACTTTTAATAATTATTAAAATAGTAATTGTTCAAGAAAGAGTGTACCGCAGGAAATTTCAATGTATTTAACTGGTTTGGATTGGTAACAGTAAATCCTAGAAAGATATGTGATGAATGCAAGCAACAACGCCAATAAAAAACAAATCAAATCATATCTGTCAATTAAATACAAATCCCATCGCTATGTAGAATGGTAGTTTTAGTTTGATGGCGACGGTGTTGTGAGCGATGGATGCCTGCCCCTGTGCATTTGTGGGGCTGGATAGCCGCTTCCCTAACAAAAGGCATCAATTACTATTGATGTCAAATCATTATACTAACACAAAATTGTTGAAGAATGTGTCAGGTAGGTGGATCTTTAGTGGGCTTCGGCTTTCAATGCAGATCTTACAAGTTGATCATGCCACCAGGTACTCTTCTTACGGCCTTCTCTATTTATTATGTGTGTTTTTTATTTCTACAGCATAGCTTCTTCCGATAATGAAGGAGAGTACGGATGAATGTAGTAGTGACCAGTTGACTGTTGGGAGGGAGGTAATGGTTTCCTAACAACTCTTTTATTTATGATCTTTGTTTACAGTCATGTTCAAAATAAAAATTGGTGGTGAGAATGTCTCTACATCATGAATATGGTGAAAGATTATGTCAGAAATGTGGACAGTATATGGAAGAGATTATGGATTGGATGAACACAGTTAAAAGGACAATGACGAGGGGAATTGATAATTCTGATTTTATGAGTAGCGACATGATAGAGAATAGATTGACATCATGGAGTAACATGGAAATGGACAAAATAGAGCAGAGGTTGCAACAACTAAAAGTCGTTGTCAAGGAGGCTGCTCTATAATGAGACAATAGGGAAAAACATCTCAATTACAAGTATAATGAGACAAAGACATTAAGAAACAGTTTAATGTTACATTTGTGAAGTATAATTCCATCTCTTTTTATCATTCTACTTTCTTGTTGCTTGTTTTTTCTTGATGATGGATCATGAAGTTTGATCCAAAACGTTGATTCAAAAAATGCACACAGTTTCAATCCAAAAATTTTGAGCAAAAGAAAATAGAAGAAATATATGTAAGTTTCTTACAATCATATAGAAGGAATATATGGTTGCATGATAAATAATATGTGGTCTATTATTTGTGATCCTTGGATGAACATTGATATAATAACATTAACTTTAACCTTCTTAACAAAAACTATTAGTATGCAAAGATGTATGTGATGAGGTGGTGAATTGTTATTACTATTAGATTTTGGCATGTATTATCTTGAGTATTATTTAAGGAGCTATAATTTTTTATTGCAAGTACATCCAATCTATATGTCAAAATTCATAGAAAATTGCATATTTCAAGGATAGAGAATAATACTTAGATTTTCTCATTGCATCATTGGAGAGTGCAATTAATAATCCAAAGTTTTATAGAATTGTACAATTTTAAAAATACAATGTTGAGGTTTTCATTAAGTTTATGATAGATAAATTTTTAAGAATGTCTAAATAATTAACTACCTTTAGAGCTTGATTTTTGAATATTGTAAAATCATAATATCCAAACATAGACTACAAAACATCTATTGTCCATCATCTAAAAAGATCCATTCCACAAAAAGACTAGGAAAGAAAGCATGATTGGGAGCCATGGTGGACTTGAGAATGCTTTACCAAAGGAAAAAGGAAATTATCCAAACATAGATAAATAAACTATAAAATGAAAATCTAGTTAAAGGTCACGAGAACAAGTTTGCAAGGTGTTCACTTGTTGTAGGGCTAGGCTAGGCCTATGGTAAAAAGGTGTTGATGATAATCAACAAGGTTTAAAATGTGAAAAGGGTAAAAAGGTGATTATAATGGATTCACACTTTATTTTGGTAGTTTCTACACTAGTTATATATGTTTGTTAACCCAAAGATAAAGTATATAAGGGTAAGCGATAGTAAAAAGTGATGATGTCATCAATATTTATGTAGTAACCACTTGATTTGATAAAAGGCTATCCTTTAGCCTAAGTTAATAGAATAATGTTTATTGTCATGTCATATTGAAGATCAAACATGAATGATATAGGATATAGGTCCTCAATCAAAATAATTGGAAAAATACTATCATGATAAAATCCTACCAATTTAAGGACAATGATTAAAAGGAAAATAAAATTCCAAGGGTTAAATAAGATGAGAAGAGGAAGGATGGTGGATGAGAACATCAAAGTCTTGTCCCCAATATGATAAAAGATAAAAGTGTGAGGCTCAAGACCATTTTCTAGAGAAATATTTGTGCCTTTCAAACTTATTATATGATTGATACTTGTGGACAATATTATTAGATTTTATTTTATAGAAGGGATTTTGATATTATGGTTAGATGATTAATTTTCATAACATTATTATGATGATTCAATTAGTTGATAGTTTTGGTTTTCTTACATCGATTAATAATGTGTGTTGGATATAGAATTATGGCTTTCTCCCTTTATGATTGTAGCTTGATTTCATTTATATTATGATAGAAATTGAAAAGAAATTGTATTAAATACATTATTATATAAATTATGTAAGGTTGATTGTGTTCATTAGGCTTAAATTATTTTAATGATCAATGATTAATTTGAGATGATTTTGTTGATCATTGATTCATTTATTTTGTACTAACAATTGTTCAAGTATGCTTATAGGAAATTATGGTCTACAGTAAGGAAATGGTTAAGAATATTGTGGTCACCATTCAGGTGTTCTAGTAGGAGCTTTGAAACAACCATGTGGCAAAAGGGTTGGTGATGGTAGTCATAATGTTGGTCACTCCAAGAAAAAGGGAAAGAAAGGGAGCAGCTATGCTTCACCTAGTACGAAGGAGGTCTAGCCTACACATAAGGGACCTCTATCTTTTGAAGAGAAACTCCATTTTCTTGCTAAGGAGTGGTAGTCCATTAATGGCCTCAAGTTGTTGGGTGTCTAGTAGTTGGTCTTGCCCCTAACTGGTTATGTTCTATATTTTTTTTTTTCACCTTTGTCTGGTCTTTATGTAACTGCTCTCTTTTTACTTTCTAGGTGTCTCATGTCATGTGAGCCCCTCGCTTGGCCTATATGACTGTTTTGTAAATGGGTACAGGTCCTTCCCAACTTTAATATAATCAAAATATTTGTTCAAGTATACAATTAATTCCATGTCCAATGGAGGTATTTAGAAGTTCCCAAATAGATAGTTATTGTGAAATCCTTGTGACATCTTAACCTAGGCTTGTGAGGGAATTGTGATCTTAATAGTTTTGTGTAACCCATGGTGGTTGAGCTTAATTATTTTAATCATGTGTAATGTCATAAAATTGCACCCCTTGCAATTTCATATACATTATTGTATCCACTTTAGTGTCCACTCCCTTAGTATTTGTGTAGACTCATGTGTCAGCAGCTACCCTCATGTGTTAGCTTTGCATTAAACCTTGTGCTTTTCTCATTCCTATTGTTTTGTAGCATGATTTTTTTGGACACTAGCACACTGAGTAGATGCCTGCACACTATGCTAGCATCCTATGACATTTCAATGTTCAAATGACCATTTCTGAGTGCCTTGCCACTTTTCAGCTAATTTTGTCGATGGTAACACCTCAAGACGCCTTGTAACAGCTCGAGAAGCTTCTTTTCCCTCCTATTCTCTCTTTAAAAGTGATCTTTTCAATCCATTTATCCTTCTTCTTAGTCTTTCTCTTGGAGATACTCTCTTCTCTCTTCCTCTGTTGCTTGCTCAACTCTCTACAACTTGCTAAAACAACACTCTCATGTTCTTACATCACTCGATACTACTCTCTTAGTTCTTGTAGCTCTATCTCTCTCCTTGGCTTCCTCAAGTCTTGCAAGTGATATCTATCTTGTGCCTTGAATCTTTGAGAATCTTGGGATTTATCACATCCCCTATCTATTACATCTTTATTTCATGATACGAGTTCTCCTCCTTGAGTGGGGATTGCTTTTATCACTCTCACATTCATTTCATTACTACTTATTATTTCTCTCTATCTATCTAATTTTCTATGGAGGTGGGAACAGCGAAATGGGGGTTTGACTATGGCAAGCCCCTAAACAGCCCCAACATTTTTCCTCGGTCTTATGTGTGTAGGTATTGAAGATTTTCATTTGCCAAAGGCTTCATTACTTGGGTTGTTGTAAGATTTTTCTTTCTTCTCCTTAGATTTATCATTTACATTTTACTTAGTTTACTTTACCCCCTTTTTATCTCTATTACACTTTGTTATTTCTTTAGATTCTTAAAAGTTCCTAGCAATCAGATTGTTAGTAGTTGCTTCACTATTTTATGTGATAATCTCAGGTGTCGGTCCATACAAGACACCAACATGCCTCTAGGACTCCAACACGTCGTGTTGTCATCCTTGTTCCATGCTACCATCCTTTGGTCAAGAGCATATTAGTTTGTCTAGAAAATCTCTATGATCTACTCTCTTTGATTCTAGAACCCTCACCTTTTTGTCCTATGACTTGAACATTATTCCTTGAGGTAGTTTAGGGCAGTTTGTTCCTTGGGATTCTCTTGAAAATAAAGAGACTCATGAGTAGCAAATCTCCCTTCTCTACATTTTGGTGAACCCGACGCAAACACTCCTATATATATAAGGACAAATCATAGATTTATCCTTCAAAAATAATTTTTTTGGGGCGCTGCCCCAAACCACATCCCATACCATCAAGTAGAAGTAATGTGCCAACCTTTGGCCAACTTGTTTATTCATTATATATTTTCTTTAGCTTACTATTTTCAAAATGCATTTGATATCTTCTTTCATTAGCTTAGTTTCTAATTTTATTGAAACCATTAATGATGTTCCATTTCATGCATGTGATAGTGACTTGTCTTTGCCTATGTCACTTGGTATCTTTGATCCTTCTCATGAGATTCCTCACTTTGGAGGATATTTTATTGCAAGAAGATGAAATCATTGATACTTTTCTTAACATTACTCTACCTTCTCTTCATTCCAATGCACTCTCTTCTAGAGATGATGCATTAGTGAATGATGAAGCTCCCCTCACATTGGATCCTTTGAGGATAGATGTTGAGCATATTTTTTTGAATGATTCCTCTATAAGTTGTAATGAATTCATAAATGTCGTCTATGTCTCTACCACCCCTCATAGACCTAAGAGACCAGTCATTTACTTAACTCTGAATGTTCCTTCTCCTAAAAGGATTTTTTCTATTAATGGTGTTCCATTTGATAACGATTATCTTGATCTTTCTACTGGATCCCTCTTATAGAGCGATAGCCCATAATTATAATACTAGAAAGAATAAATTAAATGTTAATCAACCTATTTCTTACCACCATCTCATCCAAGTCTTCCTTCAACACCTAAACCTACAACTAAAGCACCTGGTGATTACGATCTTGTCGAGCAACTCCATGTTACTTTGGATAAGATCTCATTATGGGACTTGCTTAAGTCTAATTCAGTTTATCAAGGTATGCTTCAAGAAGCCTTGCAAAATATTCCCTTGACTTCTTCTACTAGGCTGACAGATGTTAATGTGGTGATAGCTCATATTCGTGCAGATTCACCAAATATTATGTTTTATCCACAGGAACTCCTGCCTCCAAATGTAGAGAAGCAAGTGGATCCTCTAATGATTATAGTCAACATTAACAACATTGGAATTAGACGTACTCTTGTTGACATCGGTTTGGTGCTCAACATAGGTAGCATTGATCTATTGCCTAGAATTAAAATTGATTCATCTTCTCTTATTGCTTCTTCCTTATGCATTTGTGGGTTCGATAATGTCAGTCACCAAGCCCTAGGCATGATAGTATTTCCTTTTAGGTTGGGACCTATTACCGTGCCCACCCTTGTGTATGTTACATCAAAAAAAATTCCATATAATCTTCTTCTCGCTAGACCATGGATTCATGTTATGGGTGTGGTCCCATCTACCTTGCATAAATCTATTAAGTTCATTCATAACAATCAAGTAGTCACAATTAGGGTTGAACCTGATGTTGTACACTTATGTGAGATGGAAGTTATCAGTTAGGCTTCAGTTGTGCCTACTCTTGTCCCTTTAGTGTCTTCCAATGTGTTGATGCCTACTCCAATAGTACTTGTTACAAATGATACTCTTGAGGAAAATGTCCCTAAAGAAGACCCTTTTGAAGCAAGAAATATTAAGTATGATCCTTCTACCTCTTCTCAAGAGAATGCATGTCTTAGTGATGATTGGGGTTCCTTAGACTTTATAGATTCCTTCATTGGGGAATACAAAGTAAACCTAATCCAATTAGACCTTCCAATAACATCATCCAAACCTACTATCAAATATGGTTATTCTTTTGCATCATGGGATAATGTGCATAACAATTTTAATGTTCCTAGTGTTGATCCTCCCCCTTCTTAGGAAGGTGATCATGCTTATGTTGGCAATCTTGTCAAGAAGGCTGATGGCGATCTCATAGAGGAGTATAATCCCCATTGTTGGAATAATTCTCTCTATGAAGATCCTCCTCCTCAAGATTTGCAAACACATTATGGCCCTGGTTTTAAACTTGTCTCTAAATATGGCTATGGGTGTAAAGGTTGTGGGCATAAAAAACAAGGCATTTAGGTCCCTATAGAATGTGCACCGCGTAAGTGTAATTTGGAGCTTGGTTGATTGAATGAACAATCTAAATTAAAACCATAGTTGAATGTTGACATGATTTTCACTCAAGCTCATTCTCTTGGATTGACTCATTTGCCATTATCTGCTATCTTCATGTCTTCTTCTTCTAAGCATTCAAACTCTTCTTCACAAGAGAAAGGGTTGCTTCCTGATCCTCATCCTCTATCTAAGCAGGAGTGTATCTTGTTGAGGCTTCTCAAAGCCCAATTAATTACTCTTTCTCCTACACATAAGAAATTTCATAAGCATGATCAAGAAAAACATTCTTTATGCATGCATACCATCAAGTGCTTGGCCATTCCACTAGTGATTGTAAGGCCTTGAAGGATAAAATACAACAACTTCATGATTTTGGTATCATCAGTCTTTCATCTTGTTGATGCACCTCTCTTTTCTTCACATGACAAGTGATATTGAGGTCTACCTCTATCATGTCCATTATAAGAATTTTCTCATGAGGTTCTCACACCTCCCTTCTATAGTATCTTATATGGTTCTCCTCCCCTATACATTGGGGGTAATGATAACTTGTTCTAGAGATGTGCATCCTTCTTAAGGACCCCCTTTCTTCTCTCTATCTTTCAATTGGAGTCTTCCTTTGAATGGGGCCCTTTGTGTCTTGAAGGGTTCCCTGCCAAAGGAACCCCCCTTTGAAAGCTTCTCCTTCAAATGAATTCATTGGCATCTAGCTTGGGGCAACCTAACTAGACCTATCTTATATCTTGGCATCTAGCTTAGGGGAAACCCGACTAGACTTGTTTTATATCTTGGCATCTAGCTTGGGGGAAACCTGACTAGACCTATATTTTTTGTGATTGTCTTGTAATGCAACTTGTAATAGCCACAAAATTATCTGATCAGTCTTACTTTTAGGACCAAGAACCTATAGAGCTCCTTTGCACCAAGCTTTCCTTGCAAGACCAAGCACCTGTGAGGACCAATCAGACTCTCTAGAGCCTTTCACATTTGGTCCATAGGACCAAGAACCTCCAACACCTCCTTTGTAGGACAAAGCACTTGTAAAGCACTCTCTCTCTATAGGACTAAGCACCTATAGAGCCTTTTGTTCATCATTTGCGGGACCAAGCACCTGTAAATATTTTGTTCACCTTTCGCAAGATCAAGCACCTGTGGTGCTTTTATTCAAATCTCTGTAGGATCAAGCACCTATGGAGCCATATCTCTCTTCTCTTCTCAATTATGTATACCAAATTAAAGACATACATCTTCTTCATCCTGAGTATATACCTCTTTCTCTCTTCGATATTGGTTTCTTCCCTAACTTTTGGGTGTGTTCTTCTCTTGAAGTAATCGATCCTTACATTCTTCTCTTCATTTAAGAATTATTTTATGTATTATTTCTTAATTTGGGAACAACACATAGTACTGAGACAACCTTCTACATCGAGGTCTCTTTCACTTTGCTGAATCAAATCCTTTTGTTTTTTATGCACCTTTTTGTATGTGTTATCCATGTATATGATCTAACCCCATGATGTAATGGATTTTTATGTTCTAACCTTGTTGTCTTGTGCAGATCTTTCTTATCTAATGCATTTTTTTTATAGGTGTTCAGCCTAGGGTCATGCTTCCTTGGTTTGAAGAGTTATTTTATTCCTCTACAGTATCCTTTTGGTAACATAATGTTATTTATGTTTAGTAGATCTCCTTTAGCATGCATATTAGTATAAATTCACATTCCCGCTAAAGTGGGGGTAAAATTTAATATCGTAAAATTGCACCCCTTGCAATTTCACATAAATTATTGTATCCACTTTAGTGTCCACTCCCTTAGTATTTGTGTAGGCTCATTTTAGCCCCTTTTAGTGATGAAAATTGTAATCCCTTCTTGGATATGGTACAATTTGTCACTTAATTTAGACCTATTTTGGTATGCTTGCATTTGTGACCCTTTAAATTATCATTAATAGGCCCCTAAGACCCTTTATTTCAGATCTCAATGCTTACTTCAACTAAAATCTTGACAAAATCAACAAAAGCATTAAAATTTATAATGCAACATTGGCCCACCCCAAAATATTAGGGTGGGACTCATACACCACCTTGGGCATATGAGTCCCGTGTGGCCCATTTTTAGGGTTTGAGCAGGAAATTTAAGTTTTTAATTCAAATTTTTGGTTGATGTTGGCATTTTAGATCTAAATAACAGTAAATTAGATTAAGTTCCTATATAAAGAAGGATCCAAATCATTATTTTCATCTAGAGAAAGTGATTCAAGATCTAAGCATTCACAAGCATTTACAAGCACTCAAGCATTCTTTCACAAGAGCAATCAACAACAAGTAGCAAGAAAATTTGAAGTCTTGGAGTAGAATTATAGTGTTTTTTTAGGTCTTCAAGCTCACTTTCATTCAATATCTAGCATTGTAAAGGATTGATGATGGTTTCCTATGGTGAATCATGATGGATTCTAGGTTGGGGAGATGCAACTAGCCATCAAGCCAAGCCTAATGACTTGTTTCCTAAGTGATTCCATCCTCCATTATCACTCTAATTTCAACCTAAAGGAAGGTGCATACATTATCATGACTTGTTAGGGTGATTAGAGATCTCCCAAAGTGAGTCATCATCTTCATGCTTCATTCATGCATCTCATTCTAGCACATTAGAATAGGGTTGCATTGCATTAGATTTCATAATATTAGAGACACTTAAGATTAGGGCTTGCATTCACATTCTTTTAAGATCCATTGTTTCTATCAAGGTTTAATTACCCAACTAGGGGTTTGACCAAGGTAAACCCCCCATAAGAAAACCAATACTATATTCTATTTTGTAGAACTTTTTATAGTCGAATCTAGAAATCAAATCAAGAAGAAAGAGTAAATATTGAAGAGCAAATTCAAACTTTGACTTTCTAAAAAAATTGAGTAGGACTGATATGCCACTTCTAGCGTATGAGTCCTAGTACAGTGATTTTTCCAACTTTCAGGAGTTTTAGACTTATCACTGCTAGATTTGTGTTCCTGCCCATAAACCCTAATTTGGGACTAAATCGCCCTACCTATCATATGAGTCCCAATGTGCATTAAATTCAACATTTTTAGTGCTTCATACCTTGTTCTGAGCTTCTACATATTTCCAGGTGCACCTCTATTTTTTTCCAGTTTATTGTTCTAATTTGCATTCATTTCTAGGTCATTCATTTGAGTTTTGCATACCATTAGGTTTTTTCATTAGATCTTGCATGTCACTAGTCTTTCCAAGCCCTAGCTTGGTGGTGAACCCCCTTTTAGTCTTTGATCATACCCTAGGAAATCCTATTGTAGATCTATTCCCCCCATTCTATCATTGGATTGAGATCTCTAAGGTATCCTTGAGTGAAATAGGCCCTAAAACCTAGTGTTCCATCTCCTAAAAGGTGGGGCACCCTATTTCTATTGTTTCATTTTGGTGAAACTGCATTTAAAAAACATTATTTATGATTTGGAGTGCATCATAGTCTTAGATCTAGATTGCATTAACTTTGCATTAGGTGTTGCATTAGTTAATTTACATCTAGCATTTCAAAATCTTGCATTAGTAAAAGTGCATATAGGTTGCAATTTTGGCATTTTGCATTATTAAATTTCATCTTAAAACTGTAATTGCACTTAGCCTAGACATCATTCAAAATAGAAAACATAACATTTACATAGAATTTGCTGAAAATGGTGCAAAACCCCTAATTTGGGACTCATATGCCCCGCTGGGCGATTTAGTCCTAGTACAGGTTGTTTTGCTTGATTTTTGGGTATTTTTTGGTGACTATTATTTAGCATTCAAATCCATGCAAAACCTTGATTGAGACTTATACAACCCTCTGGGTGATTTAGTCCCACTACAGATTTTAAACTACGTTTCACAGTATTAAAAAAATTGTTTTCTTGTTTCAGTTTGTTGTTAGTTTTTCGTTTTAGTTTACTAAGTTTTTGTTTCATACATTTCATTAGATTTAGCTTAATTTAGATTCATAAACAATTGTGGATAGAGTTAGATTACTGTACTTTTCATTTCTAGGATTAGTTCATAGTTTGATAAGCTTAGATTATATTTGGCATTCATTAGAAAGAAAAACTAAAAACACCTATAAGACCTTGAACTACTTGGAGAAAGCATAGTTATTTGAATATGTCAAATCTCTTTTTCCAAGTTAACCTAACCATCAAGCCTTTTAGTAGTGATTACTTTAACATGTTATATGAAGCCCTTGAGGATTTCATCTCACAAGGTTCATCCACTAAGGCTTGTTATGACAAACTGAAACCAATAGAAGTTAATGTGATTCAACCTCAACTCATCCTTTACCCACCTTTACACAAACCTCAAACTTAAAAAAACCTATTTTCACCCTTGAACCACCTAAGAATAATGTTTTGCAGAAATCAAGTTAGAATGTCATTGCTCATACCTATAACACTAGAAATAATCCACAACCAAAAAAAACAACCTCAACATCTTTACCTTTTCCTAACCCCGTCTTGCCTAGTGCCCCTCATTTTCCTTTGAATAGTGGAAAGGAGTATGATCTTGTTGAACAACTTCAAAATACTCCTATGAAGATACCCCTATGGTACCTAATTTAGAATTCACCTAATTATCACGCTATGCTTCAAACCACCTTGCAACAAGTTGTGGTTTCCTCTAGTATAAATGCAAATGATGTGGCAACTCTAATTCAAGGAATGAATACAGTTAATGTATACATTAATTTTCATCAACATGAGCTACCTCCTTTGGGAGTGAGAAAATAATGATGCATTCATGATAATAGCTACCTATGACGGATAGGGAATAAAAAGAACCCTTGTTGACAATGGCTCTACCCTTAATGTGTGTAGTGTGACCCTTTTGGATAGAATAGGTGTGGATAAATCAAGAATTCAACCCGATTCCTTGTCAATTTGAGGATTTGACAATGTACAAAAGCAACTGCTCGGTGTGATTACTTTTCCTATTACAATTGGAAAGGCTACATTGCAAACTCATATTCATGTTATGCCTCATGATCTTTCATACAATATTCTTTTAAAAAGACCTTGGATTCATGAGATGCATGTGGTACCTTCAACTCTTCATCATATCATGAAGTATGTCTATAACAATAAAGTATACCAAGTTGAAATAGACCCCAAGCCTGAAAGTTACTTACAAGTTGAAAAAGGAATGACAAGTCCTCTAAATACATTAATTCCAACATTGAACATAGAACCTATGGAAGAAGAAAAACAAGAGATTTAAAAAAGTGTCAAAGTTATTGGATGATGATTGGGGTTATTTAGAGTTCACACCTTCATTTATGGGAGAATACAAAATTACAAAAAAGTAAATAAAAATAAAAAACAACCAATGGTGATGTCAATGCAGAATTCAAAAACAAACTCACAAGTATCTACCTCATCTACTCTAGAAAAAGATACAAGCTATACAAAAAACTTTGATGAGATAGATTATCAATAGCCACCAAACCTAAAAGAAATGGAGAGACTTTATGGAAAAGGTTACGAGTTCATGAAACAACTTGGAAAAGGATGTGGAAAGAAAGAACAAGGCATATGTGTTCCTATAGAGCCCAACACACAAGAAGCAAAAAGTGGTTTTGGATATTGTCCTTCTAAGATAACGCAATAAGCTAAAAGACCCTTGTTAAGCATCAACGTTGTCATGTGTAACCCTAAAACAACTCTCACCTTGAAGCATTCAGAATTGATTGATACAACTTGTGAAGCATCATTGGAGTACTTTGAAGATGATGAAGCCTTGAAAGAAATGCTAGGAGTTTATGAAAAACCATTTACTCCTACAAAGAAATAGGTTACATGTGCTATGATTAGTACTAAGCAAGAAGACAAAGAAAAGGAAAATACTGAGTTTGATAAGGACAACGAAGAATACAACCTTGAACTTCCAAAACAAAATGCACTTCCTTTGTGAGATACCATTGACATACCGATGGACATTAACAATGAAGAGAAAGTAATAAAGATAGGAAAGTTCCTTGATGAAGATGAACAAGAAGACCATGCAACTTTACTTCACAACTTTCCTAAGCTTTTTTCTTGGACTTATTCAAATATGCTGAGAATTGATGCTAAGAGAGTAACACAGAACATAGTCCTCGCCGAAAATTCTAAACCAGTTAGAAAAAGGATACAAGAGATGAACCCTAAGATAGCCTTACTAGTTAAGGCCGATATTGAGAAACTCCTCAAATTTTTCTTTATACATCCTATAGATTATTCTCCTTAGATCTCGAACATTGTCGTAGTTGTGAAACCTGATCATATTAGGATGTGTACAAACTTTTGTGATTTGAATAAATCATCTTTAAAATATGACTTTCCTCTTCCTAAGATCGACATGATAGTGGAATCGATTGTGGGACATGCTTTGTTGTCATTCATGGATGGATTCTCTAGATATAATCAAATCTTTATCAACCCTCAAGATCAAAACAAAATAACATTTACCACAACTTAGGGAACATTTTGTTGATTAATGATGCCCTTTGAATTAAAGAATGTGGGCACAACATATCAACGAGCTATGACATTGCTATTTCATGATTACATACAAATTTTTTGGAAGATTATGTTGATGATATTCTAGCCAAATATTTAACTCGACAAGACTGTGAATATTCTTTGAAAGATCTTCGAGTGAATGTGAAAATACATCAGATTGGATCTGAATTTTTTTTCCTTTGGCATAGATAGTGGAAATTTTTTAGGTTTTATCGTATCTCATGGAGGTATTGAGGTAGACACGAAGAAAATTGATTCTATAGTTAACATTTCACCTTCTAGAAACATTTCACAATTATGCACTTTACAAGGAAGAATTCAGGCTATACATCATTTTGTAGCATCCCTAGCAAACCGAACATTACCCTTCACACACCTTCTTAAGAAAGAAGTTTAGTTTAATTGGAATAAGGATTGTAGAAATGCTTTTTAGAGTTTGAAAGATTATCTTGCCACTCCACCTAACTTACAACCCGCTATGCAAGACAAACCATTTATCCTTTATATGGTAGCATCAGTCCATGCTCTTGTAGCATTGTTGGCTCAACAAGATGAAAACAATAAAAAACATCATGTTTATTACATTATCCAAACTCTGATTGATTACGAAACATGATACACAATGATAGAGAAACAATGTTTGGATTTTCTATTCACTACTAGTAAATTGATAATTTACCTATTGAATAATGAAATACATGTGATGATAAAATTTGATCCTTTAAAACAACTTTCCACTAACACAGATTTATCAGGACGCTTAGCTAAATGGGTTATGTTGCTAACTGAGTTTGACCTTAAGTTTTTTTCACAAAAAGCAATTAAAGGACAAGCCTTGACCAACCAACTAGTTGATGCTCCCTCTCCCCTAGCATTACCTAATAATGATTCTTTTCTTGATGGAAATGTGTTGATGATTGAAAGGGATACATGGGAGTTATATTTTGATGGCTCTAAGTGTAGAATTGGCTTTGGCGCAAGGGTTATAATAACCCCGCCCATAGGAGAGTCTATTCCCTTGTCTTATCACTTAAAATTCCTATGCATAAACAACACTGTAGAGTATGAAGCATTAATTGCTAGATTATGCACTGCTTTAACTCTTGGGGCTTGAAATATTAAAATATTCAGCAATTCACAATTAATCATTAAATAAATAAACAAAATGTATCAAGAAAAGCATGAAAATTTATCAAAATACAAGGATCTCACAATGAATTTGTTAGACAAGTTTGATTTGTACACAATTGATAGCGTCCCATGAAAAGATAATCGACATGTAGATGCAATGGCAAGTGCGGCCTCTCTAATATCCCCTCAAGATCCTTCAAAATATTTCACATTCATTATGCACACAATTATGAAACCATTGATAGAATCTAAAGTAGAAGAAGCATTATCAACCACCATGGAAATATCCAATGAATGGTACACACTGATATTTAATTATTTAAAATATGGTACCTTTCTTGAGCCGACAACTGAGAATATTCGAGCTTTCCATTGGAAGATTGCTTCTAGGTATATAATCATTGTTGGCATGTTGTATAAAAGGTCCTTTGATGGTCTTTTACTTAGATGCATTAAACAGTCTGAAATCCCCATATCACTTGAAGAAGCTCATGTAAGTGCTTGTGGAGGTCATTTTGGAGGAAGATCATTAGTTCAAAAGTTAATCCACATAGGATATTATTGGAGGAAAATGGAATGAGATTGCTTCGAATAGGTTAAGAAATCTCACAAATGTCAAGAACATAGCAACTTAATTTATGCTCATGCTTCTAAGTTGCATGCACAAGTTCCTATTTGGACCTTCTCGGTATGAGTTCTGGATCTTATTGGAAAAATATTACTACCCTCCTCCATCGGACATACATTCATAATCACTGCAATAAACTATTTCATGAAATGGGTAGAAGTTATTCCCCTTCATTCAACTACTGTAGATGTAATATGTCGTTTCATATTGGAACACATTATTTCTCGCTTTGGACTTCCTTCCACATCAGTTTTGAACAATGGGACACAATTTAAGAATAAGGATGTGAAGAAGTTCTTAGAAACGTTTGGCATAGAACATCGCTTTTCAACACCTTACTACCCGCAATCTAATGGCCAATCCAAATCAACTAATAGAACCCTTGAAAAAATCTTAAGGAAAATAGTAAGCAAACATAATAAAGTTTAACACACACAACTAACATATGTGTTATGGGCCTATCGCATGAATGTTAAAACATCAACTAGGAATACCACTTATAACCTTGTCTATGGAATCGAGGCAATACTGCCCTTGGAATTAGAGATTCCTTCATTAAGAATTGCTATTCAAGGACTTGTTGATGACAATACTTATAAAGAACAATGATTGCATCAGCTTAAAATGCTTGATGAACATCACATTAATGCTCTTGAGAACCTTCAAGCTTATTCTAGAAGAATGAAATGTAGTTATAATGATAATGTCATCCCTTAGTTATTCAATAAAGGTGATTTGGCATTACATGAGAATCAACATAATGTCAATGTCAACCCAATTGGAAAAGGAAAGTTCATTTGTAACTGGTTAGGACCTTACATAATTGATGAAATTTATGGGTCTGGAGCATACACGTTAACATAATTGGATGGTACACCTCTTAAGGAACCTATTAATTCCATGCATTTGTGCCAGTACTATGTCTAAATTTCTTGAATAGTGTGAATAATAAAGCAATGGTGTTAGAGTTGGTAGATGACATTCTATGTTCTTTCACATTGCTTCATTCTTGACAAACAATTATTTGTGCCTCAAATACTATAGTAATTATTTAAATTAATCTTTAGGTGATTGCTTTAGGTTTCATACTATTCAAGTCCATCTTGTATGTTGTGTTAGATTAGATCCTTATATGAATTTAATGTTCTTTAATTAGATCATAGGTGTATTTAATTTAGCATAACATACTCAAACATAATGTTGCATCTAAGAGAAACTAGAATAGTTCTAATGAGATCACACAAAATATGTTAAAACATGGAGATATTTATTAAATAGTCTTACAAAGAGTATTTGATAAATCACATTGTCATTTAACTTAAAACATATAAGCATAAATAATCAAACATCAAAAATCATATATATATATATATAGGTCACAATTTTTTACAGTACATGTCACCAAATATGCAATGTTAGTGTGGCTTGTGGCTACTAGATCCCTTGGTACTTCACGATCACCTCCATTGAGAAACGGTCCATCGAGAGATGGTAGTATGCGATCGTGACGTAATAAGAGAATCTAATTGTTTCATGTAAAAAAATAGGGTTCATCAAAATGAGTCAATCAAGATAATGAACCACTAATTTTAAATGCTATGAAAAATACAATTATGAGAGCCAAAATATGCAATAACAATAAAAAACTAACCCTAACTATTATAGAAACTATGAGGAGAGTTTTTACAGATTAAAATGATGTGTACCTTGTTGCAAGAAGCCTATTTTTAGGGCACAAAGGACCCATTCGCCTTTAGTGGCGAATGGGTACCTGTTAGGGTTTTTGAAACTAAGATCTGGGTTATTTTTCTTGATGTTTGCACTCTCAGATTCCTAGTTGTCAGCTCCTGAAAAGATATAATAAATTATCTAGCTTCAATTCTTTGTTCTTGCACTATAAAGATCAATCTTGCAACTTGACAACTTTGACAATTTTGCTCTAAAATTCTTCTCCACTTGATCTTCAACCTATAAATATGCAAACACACATTCAACGGGAGAAAAAACTATTGATTATTAGTGAATAGGGTTTTCCTAAGTCAAACCCCTTGTAGGTAATTAAACCAAATTATGAAATAATGAAATTGAAGCATGAAACATGAAACATGAAATTGATGATACCTTGGAAGTTGTCTTGGAAGATAAATCTACAATTTAACATGTAGTGTCCATGAAGAATGTAGATCTTAATCTCAAGTGAGATGTGAACAATTCTTGCAAGTAGATCTTCAATGCTACATTCGCTATCTTAGCTCAACAACATGCATGAATGCACTAAACCCTTGTCATGATGAAATGATCTTGAATTGATGCAATAAAACCTTAATAATCTACCTTGAAATTCCTTTGAAAATGCTTTTGAAGTGATCTATAATTCTCTTTTAAAGTATTATGATGCTCTTGATGGCACTCTCAAATTTTGAAAATTTGAAGTTCCCATTTCGAAAATTTTGCCTCTGCACTTTCAGAAGTGCACCTGACAAATCTACCTGAGTGACCTACTTTGGAAGGTCATAATTTGGAGCCTATTTATTTTCAAGCCAAACCCATTTGTAAGCCCACTCATGTGACATATTTGAATGTACATGTCAATTTTCAGCTTCCCACAATAAGTTTTGACAGAGTTTTGAAAAGCGAAGTTGGAGGGTTTTGGCACTTTTCCATTGTTTGCAAACTTTCAGTTTTGCAAAGTAGCCTCCTGTTCAAGCTTGTATTTTGCAACTCAATGACTGTCAAGTCAAAATGATTGTTTCTCTCCATTCTCCATGCCAATATGAGCTCACATGTCAGGTTTCAAATTCTCATGAGCTGATTTGCTATTTTTACCAGGTTAAAACCAAATGCAATTTGTTCAGTTTTGCATTCACTTTCAGAAACCTTTTAGGAAGGTCAACTTTGACCTTCAATATCTTTTCACGAGTGATGATTCAAGCAAAGCCCTTTTGCACACATGTTAACTGTGCCAAAATCATTTACTGTGTCCAGTGGAAGCTCACTAGGAGTTGATTTGGTATTTTTCCAACAAGGTGATTTCATGAGTTTTAATTGGTTTCTAAACAAGCACAGTTGCAGAAAAGTCTGAGTAGGAAACTTTGCTGATTAATATCTTTCACCTCGTGACTCCTTTTTCCAAGCCATTTGTTGCACACCATTCTCGGGTCTGATGTCTTCATTCCTGCAAGTTTTCATTGCTCAAGGAGATCATTTTCCTAGTTTCCCAAGGCAATTCTAGAGCCAACTTGGCCAATTTTCACCATTCTACAAAAAGTACCTGAAAGTAAGTTTTAATGAAAACCTAGTTTATTATTTCACCCCAGAAACATTCAGAGGCTATGTCTGATCATTTTAGGGTAAAAGTTGTTTGAAAATGAATTTTTTTTTAGCTGGGCCCACATGGGGCCCGACATGCTTTACACATATTCGAATTTATAAGCGCTCCCATGTTAATCAAGGAGACACAATGCATTTGAGTTTGTGTCATTGTAGGAGAAAGTGGTTTTCAAGGATTTTCAAACCCATTATAGGTGAAGGCACTGGCATTAGAACATCAGGCCTCAAATTTGCACCAAGAGGACAAGTTGCTAAAGTTTGAGAAATCACCAAAGGTATGCAGTAGTAATTCAAATGGAATATCATGCATACCTTATCTACCACAAGTAGTTAACAATGGAAACATGATAATGGAGCAATTCAAACTATAATGAATTTTCACCTTCTCAACCAGTATGTTACAATGATAGGAGTTCTTTGCACTCCTCAGTGGATCTTGTGAATTCAAGTAAGCATGGGAGACATACTTGTTCAGAGAACCAAGTTATTAACCATCATAGAAACCTTTGCAATAGTTTTTTATTTCACATGATCATTCAAATCTATAGAAGACTTATCTACCAACGTATGAAGCCTCTGCTATATTTTCTTATTGAGTATGCACGTTGGTCCAAGAATAGTCAATAGATATTGCAAGCAAAGAATAGTAACAGGGAGAATAAAGAAGTCTTGTCAAAATTATCTGTGTAGCAACAGGGGAATGCATATGTTGTTTTATCCACAAGAGGAAGGGTCCACACACCTACAACAGATACATCAAGTGATTTGTTGAAAATTCTCTTGAAACTTTCAAGCAAATAACAGAGGAAGGTGGGCACAGTTTGAGCCAATGGTATGGGCATCCATCAAAGCATGGAGTAGATAACACAAAATGTGTTTGCTAGAGAGTCTTTAAGAAACTTTCAAGCAAATGAATTATGCAAATGTAGAGGGGCACGTTGTTTTGAAGGAGGTTCCTTAGAAACTTTTCAGCAAATGCAACAGAAGGAACAACTGCACTAGAGCAGCCACACACTAGCAAACAAAGGCCATGTATTCCATCAAAGAATGGCGCAAGTACTAGATGAAGGCATCGACAACCATCAAAATGGAGGAAACTCCAAAGGACTGTGCAAGGAAGATGTGTCTCAAGCCTCAAGCACTTGATACAAAAAGGATCAAACGCATTATGGAGAAGGGATTTGTTAAAATGCTCTGCATAGAAACAATAAAGCGCTAGCATAATGCACAAAATGAATTTGTTGAAATGTTTTATGAAACTTTTAAAGAAAATACAGAGGGCAATGCACTTGGTGTATGAAAGCAACAATGTACATGATGTGTTTATTGAGAGGACTTTAGAAATCTCCAAACAGAGGTGATTCCATGGAAACAACATGCAAAATGGAAGCTATTGAAAGTTTTAGAAACTTTCCAGCAAACTCAAGAGGGAGATTCTGCCTATGATGCTGAGTAAGGCAGACTTCATGCCAAATATATCTAAAAGGAGTGGCCGCCAATGTGATTGAGGATGCAAAGAAAATGCACCATGATTACAGAATATGTACAAAATGTATTCGATGAAAAGTACTCAGAAGCTTTTGAACACCACCATGAGCAAGGAAGAGGGCGACAGACAAAGGGAAAAGATGTGTTGAAAATACTTTAAAAATTTTCAAGCATGCATTGAGTAGTGGATGCACAACTATCGGGTGAAAGTGTATTTAGATTGCAAAGAGGAGGTTGCTACTTTTTGAGTGGAGATCCATGCATAGAGTATTGGAGGATCCAGTGAATGTGTTGTGAGAAAGAGTATGGCTATCATTGCCAAGCTAAAAGATACAATGAAAGAGAAGTTAGGGCAACACAAACAGGAGGAATGAAATCAATGGCAAGGAAATGAAGTTGAAATGCAGCCTCATCCTAGTTGTTCCTCGCCAACTCGCTGCATCAAGTTGCTTAATCTTTAATTCCTATGAATTGGAAAAATTCTACCACATGGATGGTGTTCCTAGCAAGAAATAAAGGCTCAATGGTTTAATTTTTCAAAGGTTTTCATTTTCATTTTTAAAAGGGAAAAAGCATTTAAAAGGATTTAAATTGCCGATGAAAATTTAATTATTTCCCTGTGAGCTCGCGGATGCAAAGGGCAAGCCCTTTAATTCTCACGGGGTGAGTGAAAGAAAACCAAGTGAATGTTGGGATCAAGAAGAGTTAAAAGGTAAACATTTAAAGTATCAAAGTGTTTTCATATTTAAAATGGGAAATTTATTTAAAATGTAAAGTGAAATAAAGGACACGTGAAAAGAGTTGTAAATTTTTCACATTTACAAGTCTAACATTTTAAATATGAGGAAAGATGAAAGCATAGGCAAGGGGTCTTTTATTTCAAGTGAAATATTTAAAGGAGCCCAATGGCACGTGAAGTAAAGTGCACGGGATATTTCTATGAAGTGAATAATTATTCACTAGGAGGAATATTTCAGCAACAAGTGAAAATAGAGAATGTTTTAAATGAAAGATTTAAAACATAATGTGCAAAGGGAGAATATTTTACTTTGTTAAAGTAAAATAATGTGCAACTCTAGTTTGATAAAAATGTAGAAACAAGATTTTTTCACAAGGAGATATTTTCAACAACAGAGTGATGGAGTGGAAATTTCTCACATGGACAAATTTTCAGTTGCTTGACAACTTGGACAAAGGCAGAATTGGGGGTAAAAGTTTGTTGGAGGAGAGATGAGAGAAGCTTTGCAAATTGTTGATGAACAGGAAAGAGGTTGCCAGATGTCATCAACGGATCAATTTTAGGGCTGCTTTTGTTTTTTATTTCTTCTCTTCTCTTCTCATTGTTCTAAGGTTCTGAATTCTTGTATGGGGTTGGGTAGATAGAAAATGTTAAATTTTAAGTCATTAGCTGAGTTTGTAAGCTGTTAATTCTAATTTCACGAGCAAATACTAACTAGTTTGTGTAGATAAATCATGAATGTCTTTAAATTGTCTCCATATTTGTACACATCTAGTCATATGAATTCAATAATATAGAGTATCTTTGGATTTGTCATCTCAATTTTCTAAGATTGTTTTGTCTGTTCATTGTTCTGTTTCAATGAAATGGTTAAAATGCTTTGAGCAAATGATTGTGATTTCAAGTGTGCAGATTGGATCTATAAGAAGAATTTGACTAACATCAGGAGAGGATTTGTTGGTGCAATGCATCAACAATTTTAAATCCATTGGTTGAAGGTTGTTTGCTGATGAATTCTCTTTATGAATTTGACTCCATGGCCCAGAATTAGGCACTAGTCTATTGTTCAGCGTGATGCATCTCAAAAACAAGTTTAAAATCAAAATTATTTTTTAATCCTTGTTGTTTGGTTGAAGTTTAGTGTTATGTTTCTCAATTGCTGAGTTAGTGCTAATATTCCAAAAATGTAGCCATATTTGAGGTTGTCAATGCTTTCCTTAGTGTATTTTCATTGGGAGTTATCTACTATAAAAATCAATGTCATTGTATAATTGGATTAAGTGTTTAGGCATTGTATAGGTTGACCCACATTGGTCTTGCAAAGCCAGAAGTGTAGAAGATCTCAATCTTTGACTGAATCTTGTCATTTGGCCCAATCCCTCTTTTGAGTTTGAGTATGAGAAAGAGAAAGAGAAAGTGGCTAATTCTTTAGGATTCATTGAACTAGTTGATTTGGAGCACCACCAGAATGGCGACTCCGCTGGGGATAATTCTGAATCTCCAGTTGCAGACTGTTTAGAAGCAAAGTCATATCATTTTCATAAGAGTCATAAAATTGTTTTCCATTCTAAATTGAGTTCAAATATTAAAGGATTTCAAGCCTGGAGAAAGAATTTGTTGCAGTGAACCTAAAGATTTCATGGTTTGTGGTGCTCTACTGGTGAAAGGAACTCAAAAATGATTTTACATGTGAAAGAGATTTATACTTCTTGAAGTTCAGTCCTCTAAGAAGAGAGGTGGTGACTCTATTAGAAGAACTTGTTGAAGAGGTGAATACAGTTCCAAATCTGCAAATATTTCCAATCAGAAGAACAATTTGGAGCAGTTGCAACGTTTCCAGGTATTCTTCACTCTTGTTTTTCAAGAAACTCTTGTATGAAAACCATATTTGAACATTTTAGGAAAATTTTGGTTCCCTATTTAGTGATTTAGCACTGACAAAGGGAAAGGTTAGTAAATTTAACTTTGCACACTCCCATTTTTTGGATCTGTTGAATGTAATTGTAGTTCCATTGAAATAAAAAAATTTAGTGCTCAAATATCTGCTAATTTGGATGGTTAGAATGTATTTGTATATCCTTGGGATTTCCATCCATTTGCATTGTCATACATTGGTTATCACCATGTCAGAAATTGTCATAGTTGTCCATCATTTGGTCATGGTTGTGATTATACATAATTAATAGAGTCCTGATTTGCAAGAATATCCATGGATTATCAAGGTAAAGTAGCCACACCAGTAAACACCTTGATACGGCTTGTCAAGAAGGCTCAAAGGTCTAATAATCCTCAAGCATTTGACACCCCAAAGTATAGGAACCCAAGGGATAATAAGCCTAGGTTCAGTCCAGAATGGGAAGTTGTATTTGAAAGAGGACTTAAAGAAATGGGTGAAAGACACCGAATGTTTCAACAAGCCCAATTAAGAGACCATCAAATTGTGTCTACTTGTCAAATTGTTGCACCTTTTTTCAATTCCTTTGACCCATTGTATGATCAATTAGATTTGTCATGGGTTGATTGCAAGATTGAAAGTATGCCAACTCAAGTTTATAAGACGATGCCTAGATTTAATGGATACAATGTATGTGAAGGAGATGCACATGTCAATTTTTTTCCAGCTTCATGGAGAAACATTCATTTGGATAACAAGATATGTGGATGAGATTCTTTATTAGATCCCTTGAAGCTAGAGCTCAGGATTGGTATCTAAGTTTTTCTGAGAAGTCATTTCCTTGCTGGGATAAATTAGTGAATGCTTATAGAAAATAATTTGCAAGAGACCCTTCTGACCTTGTCACAAGGTTAAAGGAGATTAGAAAGTAAGATGAAGAGTCAAGCATTGATTTCAATCATAGATTTGCTATTGCTCTTTCACTAATCCCAAAGAATTTTAGACCTAGTACCCCAAATTGTATCCATATGTATTTTGAAGCATATGAGGAAGAATCTAGTGCATTGTTAAAAATATTTTGAAATACTGAGTATGCAGACAGCTTACATAGTTTTAGGTAATTTGGAGAAACAAAGGAATGAATATGTGCAAAGATTGTTGTCTTCACTTATGGGTAAACATGGTAATGAAATCAATGGTTGTGTGAGTGCCAATGATTAGAGGTCTTCAGATAAATGCATACTTGAGAAGGTTGAAGACAAGAATGATGTATCATTGAGTGATGAGAAAGTTGTCTTTGAACAAACTGTAGAAGAAATACACCTAGCTGAAAGTTGCAGCCATGATGATGAAAGACATGATGAGAGAGATGAAACATGTGAAGTTTCTTTGATCTCCCCTAAAAATTCCAAAACAAAGAGCACATTTTTTGTGACAATTGAAGGCTGCAAGCATGAAGATAACTCCCTGGATGATTCTCTTAGTCCAAAACATGTTGATGAGATCTTCTCTTCAAGCAATGAATGTGAGGTTGTGAGGAACAATGGGATTTCAAGTCTTCCGAGCCAAGAACATGATGAAGAATATAAGTTGGATTTACTCTTTGAAGAAGAGATATGTGATCAGCAATGTGATGATACAGTTGATCAAGTCAAGTCTACTATTGAGTGTAGCTTTGATGCAAGTCTCCATAATGAGACAATGGAATTTGTTGATTTAGGGAATTCTCTTGAGAACATTAGTTTATCAACTGCAAGTGATGAAGAATGCAATGAATTTCAATTTGAAAGACAAGCCACAAGAAGCTGCAATGAAGAAACCATTGATGGTTTTCAATATGATGGTGAAAATGTAAGTATCTATCCTCAAGAGGATGAAAATGACAAACTCAATGAAGACGCTCAGTCCAATGTTGAGATGTAGAAAGATGTGGATTTCTATTATGACAACCCAGAAGTGAGTAAGAAGGAAGAAAAGAAAAAACTATTCTCTATGACAGATTGTGACCATGCTTTTGATAAGGTTTCCAGCAATTCAATCTCCTATGATTAGGGAAACCCTATTTATGATCAGCCCATTGAGTTTCCAGACTTTGAAGATGATGACACCTTGATATGTCCTAATTTTCAATTTGATAATGCACACAGTTATTGTGAAGGTCAAGAAGAGGAAGTGGTTGAAAGAATGGATCAGGACAATGGTCTATTGAGCAGTGAACAAATTTCAGATCTATTGACCACTAAATATCATAAATGTGTACATGTGGATGACTCTCAGGTGTTGTGTGCAGCTCTTATTGACTTTGACAATGATGATGATCTTCAATTTGTAAGGTATGATACATGTATTTTTTATCTTCCCTTCAATGATGAACCAGTTGATCATGATAATGATGGGGATGAAGACAAGCAACTATTTAATGGTAATGATGCATTGTATGATGAGTATGATAGTATACATGATGTTGCAAACTCAAAAATCTATTTTTACAAGTTTGAAGTAGTAGATAATGATGAGGATTGTATATCCAGTGAGCCAAGTCTTGAGAATCCAAATGCAGATTTGGAAAAATCTTTGTCTATTGACCTGAATGAGCCTAGGCATGAGTCTTTGAATGTGGATGTGGAAGTTGATTTCAATTAGGAATCAGATTGTCTCTCTGAACCAGAATTGTTCATTCTTGAGAAAGCTTGTGATACTAAAAGTGTCGATACCTTATGTTCAAAGGATGAAAAGGTGACTATAGATGAGGACAAGTCAAAAATATCTGATGATTCTCAATACCAGCATGATGAAGAATAGTTGCAAAGTGTGCCAATTCATGAGTGTATTTCTTTGCATACACTCAGAGATGGTCTGCATGATGAACAAGATATTTTGGTAAGTTCTTGTGATAGTTTCACTTTTGACATGCAAACTAGTGATCAAATTGAGCTTAATAGTACCAGCCACGTAGCAAATTGTGAGTGCTATTTTTGTCAGCTGGGAGAAGTTTTCACAAAGTGTGGCAATGTGTAGAACATTGAACCAAGCTATTTTTAGCTTGAGAGTGACTTACATGATGAATTTAATAAGTTGTTGCCACATGATGATCAACATTTCCAAAGTATTCCTGAATTTCAAATGCATAGTGATTATGAATATGTTGATAATGTTGTATATGATTGCATGTTAGGAGGTACCAACATGTTTAATCAGGCGAATGGTTGTGATCAGGTTATGCTTTCATATGGTCTTGATCACCATTTTCAAATGTTGCCACTTGATGCAAAATCAAAGAATGAAGAGAGTGGTAGTGATGTGGCCTATTTGATTTGGTTGCTGCTTTATGACAAAACTGAATGGAGAGCAAGTTTTCACTTGCACAAAGGTAGCCTGATGCTTGTGTTTGCACAAATGCAGTCACCCATATTGTTGTGTTTTGAAAGAGGAAAACATGAGTTGAGAGAGATCAGTTCTTTTTAGAGAATTGTGTTTGACAGATGTAAATGTTGACTCCCATTTTTCATTTCGTGGCCTGAGGTCACCAGATGAAGTTGAAAAGAAGGTTGAATAAAGGAGTAGTTTGAGACTACCTGATGGACTCAGTATTTGGTCTACTCCCCAGAGATCTGGAATCTTCCTATGCCCACAAGGGGAATACATCCCTAGTCAGAGCCACTAATGGAACTCTCAAATTTTGCAAATTTGAAGTGCCCATTTCAAAAAAAATTCCTCTGCACTTTCAAAAGTGTAGCTGACAAATTTGCCTAAGTGACCTACTCTGGAAAGTCACAATTTGGAGCCTATTGATTTTCAAGCTAAACCCATTTGCAAGCCCACTAATGTGACATATGTGAATGTACATGCCAATTTATAGCTTCCCACGATAAGTTTTGACAGATTTTTGAAAAATGAAGTTGGAGGGTTTTGGCACTTTTATGTTGTTTACAAACTTTCAGTTTTGCAAAGTAGCCTCCCGTTCAAGCTTGTATTTTGCAACTCGATAACTGTCAAGCCAAAATGATTGTTTCTCTCCATTCTCCATGCCAAGATGAGCTCACATGTCAGGTTTCAGAGTCTCACAAGCTGATTTTCTATTTTTACCAAGTCAAAACCAATTGCAATTTGTTTAGTTTTGCATTCACTTTCAAAAACCTTTCAAGAAGGTCAACTTTGACCTTCAATATCTTTTGACAAGTGATGATTCAAGAAAATCCCTTTTGTACACATGTTCACTGTGCCAAAATGATCTATTGTGTCTGGTGGTAGCTCGCTAGGAGTTGATTTGGTATTTTTCCAACTACGTGATTTCATGAGTTTTAATTGGTTTCTGAACAAGCACAATTGCAGAAAAGTTTGAGTAGGAAACTTTGTTGATTAATATCTTTCACCTCATGACTACTTTTTCTGAGTTGTTTGTTGCACACCATTCTTGGTTCTGATGTCTGCATGCATGCAAGTTTTCATTGCTCAAGGAGATCATTTTCCTAGTTTCCCAGGGTGATTTCAGAGCCAACTTGGCCAGTTTTCACCATTCTACAAAAAGTGCCTGAAAGCAAGTTTTAATGAAAACCCAATTTATTGTTTCACCCTAGAAGCATTCAGAGGTTGTGTCTGAACATTTTAGGTTAAAATTTTTTTGAAAACAATTTGTTTTTTAGTTGGGCCCACATGGGGCCCGACATGCTTTACACATATTTGAATTTATAAGCACTCCCATGTTAATCAAGGAGACACGATGCATTTAAGTTTGTGTCATTGTAGGAGAAAGTGGTTTTCAAGGATTTTCAAACTCATTATAGGTGAAGGCACTAGCATTAGAACATCAGGCCTCAAATTTGCACCAAGAGGACAAGTTGCTAAAGTTTGAGAAATCAGCAAAGGTATGCAGTAGTAATTCAAATGGGATATCATGCATACCTTATCTACCAGTTAACAATGGAAACATGATGATGGAGCAATTCAAACTATAATGAATCTGCACCTTCTTGGCCAATATGTTACAATGATAGGAGTTCTTTGCACTCCTTAGTGGATCTTGTGAATTCAAGTAAGCATGGGAGACATACTTGTTCAAAGAACCAAGTTATTAACCATTATAGAAACCTTTGCAACAGTTTTGTATTTCACATGATCATTCAAATTTATAGCAGACTTATCTACCAACATATGAAGCCTCTGTTATATTTTCTTATTGAGTATGCATGTTGGTCCAAGAATAGTCAATGGATATTGCAAGCAAAGAATAGTAACAAGGAGAATAAAGGAGTCTTGTCAGAATTGTCTGTGCAACAACAGGGGAATGCATATGTTGTTTTCTCCACAAGAGGAAGGGTCCACGCACATATAATAGATACATCAAGTGATTTGTTGAAAATTCTCTTGAAACTTGCAAGCAAATAATAGAGGAAGGTGGGCGTGGTTTGAGCCAATGGTATGGGCATCCATCAAAGCATGGAGAAAATAACACAAAATGTGTTTGTTGGAGAGTCTTTAAGAAACTTTTAAGCAAATGCATTATGCAGATGTAGAGGGGCACACTGATTTGAAGGAGGTTCCTTAGAAACTTTTTAGCAAATGCAATAGAAGGAATCAACGCACTAGCAAACAAAGGCCATGTATTCCATCAAAAAATGGTGCAAGTATTGGATGAAGGCATGGACATCCATCAAAATGGAGGAAACTCCATAGGACTCCACAAGGAAGATGTGTCTCAAGCCTCAAGCACTTGATACTAAAAGGTTCAGATGCATTATGGAGAATGGCTTTGTTAAAATGCTTTGCATAGAAACAATAAAGTGCCAGCATAATGCACGAAATGAATTTGTTGAAATGTTTTATGAAAATTTTAAAGCAGATACAGAGGGCAGCACACTTGGTGTAAGAAAGCAATGATGTACGCAATGTGTTTGTTGAGAGGACTTTAGAAATCTCCAAACATAGGTGATTCCATGGAAATGACATACAAAATGGAAGCTATTGAAAGTTTTAGAAACTTTCCAGCAAACACAAGAGGGATATTTTTCTTATGATGTTGAGTTAGGCAGCCTTCATGCCAGAGATATCTAAAAGGAGTGGCTTCCAATGTGATTGAGGATGCAAAGAAAATGCACCATGATTACAAAATATGTACAAAATGTATTCGATGAAAAGTCCTTAGAAGCTTTTGAACACCACCATGAGCAAGGAAGAGGGTGGTAGAAAAATGGAAAAGATGTGTTGAAAATTCTTTAAAAACTGTCAAGCACGCATTGAGTAGTGGATGCGCAGCCATCGGGTGAAAGTGTGTTTAGATTGCAAAGAGGAGGTTGCTGCTTTTTGAGTGGAGATCCATGCATAGAGTATTGGAGGATCCATTGAATGTGTTTTCAGCAAGAGTATGGCTGCAATTGCCAAGCTACAGGATACAATGAAAGAGAAGTTAGGGAAACACAAATAGGAGGAATGAAATCAACGACAGGGAAATGAAGATGAAATGCAGCCTCATCCTGGTTGTTCCCTACCAGCTCGCTGCATCAAGTTGCTTAATCTTTAATTCTTCTAAATTAGTGAAATTTTGCACGCGGATGGTGGTCCTAGTAGGAAATAAAGGCTCGATGGTTTAATTTTTTCAAAGGTTTTCATTTTCGCTTTTAAAAGGGAAAAATTATTTAAAAGGATTTAAATTGCCAGTGAAAATTTAATTCTTTCCCCACAAGCTTGCGGGGTGAGTGAAAGAAAACCAAGTGAATGTTGGGCTCGAGAAGAGTTAAAAGGTAAACATTTAAAGTATCAAAGTGTTTTCATATTTAAAATGGGCAATTTATTCAAAATGTAAAGTGAAATAAAGGACACATGAAAAGAGTTGTAAATTTTTCACATTTACAAGTCTAACATTTTAAATATGAGGAAAGATGAAGGCACAACCAAGGGGACTTTTATTTCAAGTGAAATATTTAAAGGAGCCCAATGGCACATGAAGTAAAGTGCACGGGAGATTTTTATGAAGTGAATAATTATTCACTAGGAGGAATATTTCAGCGGCAAGTGAAAATAGAGAATGTTTTAAATGAAAGATTTAAAACATAAAGTGGAAAGGGAGAGTCTTTTACTTTGCTAAAGTAAAATAATGTGCAGCTCTTGTTTGATAAAAATGCAGAAATAAGAGTTTTTCATGGGGAGATATTTTCAACAGCAGAGTGATGGAGTGGAAATTTCTCACATGGACAAATTTTCAGTTGCTTGACAACTTGGACAAAGGAAAAATTGGAGGAAAAAGTTTATTGAAGGAGGAGAGATGAGAGAAGCTTTGTAAATTTTTGATGAACAGGAAAGAGGTTGCCAGATGTCATCAATGGATCAGTTTTAACGCTGCTTCTATTTTCTATTTCTTCTCTTCTCTTCTCATTGTTCTAGGGTTCTAAATTCTTGTGTGGGGTTGGGTAGATAGAAAATGTTATGTTCTGAGTCATTAGCTGAGTCTATAAGTTGTTAATTTTGATTTCATGAGTAAATATCAACTAGTTTGTGCAAATAAATCATGAATGTCTTCAAAGTGTTTCCACATTCATAAATGTCTTTAAATTGTCTCCATATTTGTATACATCTAGTCATATGAATTCAATAATACAGATTATCTTTGGATGTCATCTCAATTTTCTAAGATTGTTTTGTCTATTCATTGTTATGTTTCAATGAAATGGTTAAAATGCTTTGAGCAAATGATTGTGATTTCAAGTGTGCAGGTTGGATCTATAAGAAGAATATTACTAACATCAGGAGAGGATATGTTGGTGCAATGCATCAACAATTTTAAATCCACTAGTTTAAGGTTGTTTTCTGATGAATTATCTTTATGAGTTTGACTCCATGGCCCAAAATTAGGCACTAGTCTATTGTTCAGCTTGATGCATCTCAGAAACATGTTAAAAATCAAAATCATTTTAAATCCTTGCTATTTGGTTGAAGTTTAGTGTTCTATTTCCCAATTGTTGAGTTAGTACTGATATACCAAGAATGTAGCCAAATTTGAGGTTGTCAATGCTTTCCTTAGTGTATTTTCATTGGGAGTTATCTGCCATAAAAAGCAATGTCAGTGAATAATTGGATTAAGTGTTTAGGCATTGTATAGGTTGACCCATCTTGGTCCTGCAGAGCCAGAAGTGTAGAAGATCTCAGTCTTTGACTAAATCTTGTCAGTTGGCCCAATCCCTCTTTGAGTCTAATTATGAGAAAATGGCTAATTCTTTAGGATTCATTGAACTAGTTGATTTGGAGCACCAACAAGTCTCTCAAAGTTGTTAGGTGAAACAATGTGAATTAACCCAATATTTATACTAAATCAAGAAATTAACCTCAAAATTCAAACAATTCAAGCCGACAACAGATATGGAAACAAACATTATTAAAATCTCACCATAATGAAATTCAAAAAGGGGGTCCTCATTAAGGGAGGACCCATTTGCTACCTAGGGCAAATGGGTCCTGACACAATTTTCCAAGACCTTGCTTTCAGGGAATGATATTACATCAAAAACCCATGTGGGATTTGCAAAGAAAGGGGGGTCCTATAGAGGGAGGGAAAATGGGTCCTAGCATCAATTTTTAGGACCTCATATTTTCCCAATTAAATGTTATGTAATTTGAATTATGGGTTTTCAGATAGATCCTCGGGAGGTGTCACAAATAAGGCTTAAATTTGAATAAAAGGGGCTAATTAACTCTAATTAACCACAATTAATTAAGGAGACCCTAGATAAATGTGAAAGTGTGTTACGATACTTGACAACACTTAAAAGAGGGTACAAATTAAGTAAATTTTATTTAAAAGGGGGGCCAAGATCAATGTGAATGTGTTACAACACATTACAATATTAAACCTAGGAAAAATTAGGTTAATTCAATGACAATTATTCCCAAATCAAGTAAGGAAAAGGGATACTTTTTTTGTTATTACACTAATGGATACTAAAGGCCCACTACTTTTCCAACAGCTATAGTCTCCCGTACAATGGCCTCTAGGTACTCTCGCTCTATGCAGTCTTTGTTTGCCTATAGCCTTGCTACCTCTACATGAAGTCTCTCGACCTCCACTAGACCTCAAGATGACTAGAGCTTTGCATATGAAGCCTTGGATTGATAAACACACCTAGTAGCACCCTCGTATGCTCCTCTCAATCAAACATAAGGCTTGAACAACTCTAGGCATTGCTCCATGATAGGTGGGGGCATGTAGTTTGTGTTGATAGCCTAATCTAGGACTGAAGGAGACAATGTCTTTGTAGCTACCTATCGATAGAAATCATATAACTCTCTCATATACCCTCCAAGATAGAATAATAAAGATAATCAGTACACATCATGGCATATATATAGCGTAAACATAAGCATATTCATGAAAGAATAAGCATAAGTATAAATAAAATTTCATCACCTAGATCTCCAACTAGCTATGTAAAGACAACCTCATCCTATGTAGGAGGCATGGAGGATGTGCTAGCCTCTCGATGCTCATAAGTGTTGGTGCATTTCACAATTGTCGACTCTGATCTAGTGACACGGGTGGGAGTTGAATCTCTCTACTTGTGGGCAATTGGACCCTCATCTGCTATGTCACTACCCTCACTCATCAGGTCCTCCTCCTCCTCCTCCTCTCCCTCATATTCAAGGTTTTTCTTCTAATCATAGTCCTCCTCTATCTCATCTAAAAATAGATCTAATTCCCTAAGCCCTGTATCCTCACCTATCTCCTCGTCCTCATCCCTTTGATCCAGAAGTGGTCCTACAAATCCTATAGGTTGATCCATAGGGCATAAAGGAGTTGGTTGTGTTGCTGCCCACCACTCCTCGTATGCATCTGTAGCACTGATGTCATTAGCATCGAAGACTGGGGGCATGTCGATATCTAATTCCTCTATATCACTAGATCTAACATCATCCACTCTTTGTTTTCTCATATCTCCTAGCCTTTGAGCACTCCATACTGATCACCTATAAAAGGTTGTGCTACTGGTGGTTTTTGTATCTACCTAAATTGCCGCATGACACAATCATAGTAAAATGGTGTTACTATGTAATCATGCCTCCCTAGATGAAACTTGTCCCTCTACATCCTCCTCAACTATTGGGTCTCATCTGGCCACTGTAGTATCAGTTGGTAGGGTCTCCAAAGGGCCTCCTCCTAATCTAGTCAGTCAAATCAAACTCTCCAAAATGTAGATCCCCATATTGCCACACCCATCTCAATGGATAGTTGAATGCACGTGGATATCCCAGGGTGGATATAGATGAAAAACATATCGTCCTGGTGCATGTGATATGCTCAAGACACAAAACCTGCAGTAGCATACAATGTATCATTCTATTAATCGCACGATACACAAATCTCCCTAAGTCATAATAGATGTGCGAGAATTCTATGACCCCATGTATAAACAGTCCTATGGCACTCCATCTGCATGATCATGTGAACTAGGCCTCCATTTAGGTGTGCTCCTTGACCATCAAGGACTAATACTAGTGCTATAGTGAACATCATGATTTGTCTCAAAAGTGGTGATCGTACATAGATTAGCCACTATAGCTCAATATGTGGCCCTATGATCTCCTCTCGAATTGGCCCTCCAAGGTAGTACCCTATGTCTGATCTCATCTGCTCATATGAACAATCCTCTATGAAAAAAACTCTCTTGCCTCGAATAGGAACTCGAAGGATGTGATGAACATCCTCCAGAGTGATCATCATCAAGCCTGTAGGTAGATGAAATGTACAAGTGTCTACATCTCATCTCTCTAGTAGTGCTATTAACATGACATCATGGTACCTCATGGGAGGCATGAGGTATGCCAAATATATCCCTGTAGCCTGAAGAATCTAGGTATTACCTCTAATAGATTTGAGACAAGGTCTTGTAGGTGACAAAATAATCTGTCACCAAGACCTCACGATCACGGATGAATCTAACATAAAAAAAAGAAAAAATATCACCTATAAGCATTCTAAAATCTTAAATCTATACATCAATAGCCAAGAAGTGTGTTAAAGTCGCTCTAGGGTAGTTCTCTAAGGGTCCTAGACACTTTATTCCGTATTCTTACGAAAAAGTGGGACACTTTACAAAAAATGAGGACACTTTGCAAAAAAAAGGGATGCTTTGCGAATTTTTCTTCTAGGGTCCTAAATCTACCTAGAAAATGTGTAAAACATAAAATAAATGCATAAAAACAAAGCTAAGGTACTAAAGAATTCACTCACCTAATGTTGAAGGTAGCCTTGTGCTACCTCCTCACATAGGCTATCAAGTCTCAGGGGCACGTACTCTCGAAGGCTTGACATTTTTCACTCAATCTCCAATGAAGTCAAACTGCAAGAAGGTAAAAAGACAAAATGATTACAAATTACTTCACTTTTTACTCTTATATATGTTAAAATTAGGTCATTAGCATATTAGGGTTAAAAGTTATTTTCATTCAAACTAGCATACTAGGGGCTAGAGGACTCCATATTTTATGTCATCTGTTGCGTTGGATTCATAATTTCACTCTCGTTTTCATCATATGTCTATCACTATGTGGCATGGTACTTGGAAATACCCTATGATACAATTAATCTAATTTGATGTGGCTAGATTGCTACCTTGATTCCACCTCCTTAAAGAAAGAAAAATCAAGGGGGCATACATCTACCCTCGAATTTGATTTCGTGAAGAAGTTAGATAAGAGGATTTTTTAACAACTAACGAATCAATTTTGTGGGATGTGGTTACTAACATCATGGGTTTGCAGGTAGCTACAATGGGGGCTTCATTCTCTTGTATTGGAAATGAATCCATATGAGTATCCTTTTATTAAATTAAGTTTACTACTCAGATTCCTTTAAATTGCATATGCACGTAGAGTCATATGGGCACTAAAGTGGGGGTTAAATGTAGTGGCAAAAATTGTACTCCCTTATTAGAGATGGTACAATCTCACTTAATTTGTACCTATTTTGGTACCCTTGCATTTGTGACCCTTTAAATAATCATTAATAGGCCCCTAAGAACCTTTATTATAGATCTCAAGGCTTATTTCAACTAAAATCTGGACAAAATCAACAAAAACATTAAAATTTCTAACAACCCATCATTGGCCCACCCCGAAAAACTAGGGTTGGACTCATATGCCACCTTGGGCGTATGAGTCCCGTGTGGCCCATTTTTAGGGTTTGAGAAGGAAATTCAAGTTTTAAATTCAAAATTTTGGTTGATGTCGGCATTTGAGATCTAAATAATGGTAAATTAGATGAAGTGCCTATATAAACAAGGTTCCAAATCATTATTTTAATCTAAAAAAAGCAATTCAAGATCTAAGCATTCACAAGCATTTACAAGCACTCAAGCATTCTTTCACAAGAGAAATAAATAGCAAGTGGCAAGCAAATTTTAAGTCTTGGAGCAACATTATAGTGTTTTTCCAGGTCTTCAAGCTCACTTTCATTCA
Organism: Sequoia sempervirens; assembly: GCA_007258455.2. Taxonomy (NCBI): domain Eukaryota; kingdom Viridiplantae; phylum Streptophyta; class Pinopsida; order Cupressales; family Cupressaceae; genus Sequoia; species Sequoia sempervirens. The sequence continues at coordinate 19,196,676 of VDFB02000020.1, forward strand.
AGATCTAGCATTTTTAAGGATTGATGATGGTTGCCTATGGTGAATCATGATGGATTCTAGGTTGGGGAGATGCAACTATCCATCAAGCCAAGCCTAATGACTTGTTTCCTAAGTGATTCCATCCTCCATTATCATTATACTTTCAACCTAAAGGAAGGTACATGCATTATCATGACTTGTTAGGGTGATTAGAGATTTCCCAAAGTGAGTCATCATCTTCATGCTTCATTCATGCATATCATTCTAGCACATTAGAATAGGGTTACATTACATTTCAGATTTCCTAATCTTAGAGACACTTAAGATTAGGGCTTGCATTCACATTGAATTTCAAGATCCATTGTTTCTATCAAGGTTTAATTACCTAGCTAGGGGTTTGACCAAGGAAAATCCCCCATAAGAAAATCAATAATACATTCTATTTTGTAGATATTTTTATAGTCAGATCTAGAAATTAGATCAAGAAGAAAGAGAAAAGATTGAAGAGCATATTCAAACTTTGACTTACTAAAAAAATTGAGTAGGACTGATATGCCACTTCTAGCGTATGAGTCCTATTACAGTGATTTTTCTAGCTTTCAGGAGTTTCAAACTTGTCACTACCAGATTTTTGTTCCTGCCCAAAAACCCTAATCTAGGACTAAATCACCCAACGTGGTGTATGAGTCTCAATGTGCATTAAATTGAGCATTTTCATTGTTTCATACCTTGTTCCAAGCTTCTACATATTTCCAGTTGCACCTCTATGATTTTCTAGTTTACTGTTTGATTCGCATTCATTTCTAGGTCATTCATTTGAGTTTTGCATAGCATTAGGTTTTATCATTAGATCTTGCATGTTACTAGTCTTTCCAAGCCCTAGCTTGGTGCTGAACCTCCTCTTTCCCCCATTATATCATTGGATTGAGATCTCTAAGGTATCCTTGAGTGAAATTGAATTGAAATAGGCCCTAAACCCTAGTGTTCCATCTCCTAAAAGGTGTAATACCCTATTTTATGTTGTTTCACCCCTGCATCAGCCTTTTCCCCTCTCAGGATTCTCAAAACCCCTTTTTAGCAATTACCTTCATGTGTCAGCTTTGTGTCAAACCTTGTTCTTTTCTCGTTCCTATCATTTTGTAGTGTGATTTGTTTAGATACTATTGTATCACACAAACATCTCCATGTCGTGTTAGTGTTCTATGACATTTCAACATTCAAATAGACATTTCTGAGTGCCTTACCACTTGTCAGCTAATTTTGTTAGTGGTAATGCCTCAAGACACCTTGTAACGACTCGAGAAGATTCTTTTCCCTCCTATTATCTCTTTAAAAGTGATATTTTCAATCCATTTGGCCTTCTTCTTAGTCTTTCTCTCTTGGAGATACTCTTCTCTCTTGCTCTCTTACTTTCTTAGCTCTCTACAACTTGCTAAAATACCACTCTCACATTCTTATAGCGCTTGATACTACTCTCTTGGCTCTTGCAGCTCTATCTCTCTCCTTAGCTTCCTCAAGCCTTGTAGGTGATATATATCTTGTGCCTTGTACCTCTTAGCATCTTGGGATTTCTCACATCCCCTATCTATTACATCTTTATTTCATGATACAGGTTCTCCTCCATGAGTAAGAGGAAAAATAGGGTAGATCCAAATGCATGAGCAAGAGGATGAACCACTAATTTTTCTAAGACCCTAAACACTACAATTATGTGTATGATAAGATGCAAACAAAAATAAGAAATGCTACCTAACTATTATAGCAACTATGGGGGAATTTTTAGAGCATAAAAAAGTTGTGTACCTGGTCAAAAAGTTGTTTTTGAGCTAGAAAGGACTCATTCACCTTCAGTGGTGAATGGGTCCTTTTAGGGTTTCAGAAAATTGATTTGAGGATCCTACTCCTTGATATATACACTCTCAAATTCCATGTTATCAACTTTTGAAATTTTGTATGCAATTTTGTACCTTTGATTTTGTACTTTGAATGCCAATTTTTGCAACTTGAGAACTTTGACAATTTTGCTCCAAACTTGCTCAACTTGATCTTCAACTTGTAAATATGCAATCACACACTCAAGGGTAGAAATTTGTTTTGTTCGATAGTGAATAGGGGTTTTCCTCAGTCAAACCCCTTATAGGTAATCAAACCAAATGATGAAATGAAGCATGAAAGATGAAATATGCAATTGATATCACCTTGGATGATGTCTTGTAATGCAAATATGTAATCTAGCATGTAGTGGCCATCAAGAATGTAGATCTTGGATCTTTGAATGTGATTTGAACAATGGTTGCAAGTATATCTTCAATGCTACATCCACTTCTTTAGCTCAACAACATGAATGAATACATCAAACCCTTGACATGATGAATTGATCTTGAATTGTTGCAATAAAATCTTGAAATCTTCCTTGAAATGCCTTGAAAATGCTCTAATGCTTGTAAAATTGAATGCTTGGAGACTTAGAATGAATTTATAGAATGCTTCACAAACTTTTGAGGTGAAAACAATGTGAATTAACCCCTTATTTATACTAAATTAGGAGATTAACCCTGAAATTCAAACAATTAAGACCGACACCAGATCTGGAAATAAACTTTATTAAATTCCCACCAAAATGAAATTCAAAAAGGGGGGTCATATTAAGGGAGGACCCATTTTCCACCTAGGGAAAATGGGTCCTAGCTTAGTTTATCGGGACCTAACCTCAGGGGATTGAAAGAGCACTAAAAACCCATTCTAGATCAATTGAAAAATGGGGGTCTTGTTAAGGGAGGACCCATTCGCCACCTAGGGAAAATGGGTCCTCACACCATTTTCTAGGACCTAACTTTTCCCAATGAAATATTTTATTAGTTATATTATAAGTGTCAGGATAGATCTTCGAGAGGTGTCCAAATTAAGGCTTAAATTTGAATTAAAAGGGGGTTAATTAATCCAATTACCCATAATTAATTAATGACCACCTAGAGATAAATGTGAAAGTGTTTTATAACACTTTACAACACTTAAAAAAGGTAAAAATTATGTACATTTTATTAGAAAGTGGCCCATTGGGCTTAATTAAGTAAATACATCCTAGAAAAGTGTGAAAGTGTGTTACAACACTTTACAACACCTTTGCAAAGGATCAATTAATGCATGTTTTAGTCAAATAAAGGTCCTAGAATAGTGTGAATGTGTACAACACATTAAAAAACCACTCTAAGACATCATTAATTTAGTCTTAATGTCAATTATCAAACCAAGTAAGGAAAAAGGCTTACTTTTTCCATTACTACATTTTCCCCCACTTTAGTGAGAGGATGATCCCATGTCAAACTCACACTTAAGTATGCATAAATAACAAAGATACATGATCATACCCTATCAAAGGCCAAGAAAAATAAACAAAAAAAGGATCAAGCACAATTGTTTCAACGCGATGTGATACGAGGTTGTTTGTCCATAACATACACTACTCACTCTAGGGTAGTGGAACCTCATTCTATCCACTAGGTAAGTTGTCTCAACAAAGTGGTTTAGTGAGAAATTCATGCCAGTGTGTCAACTTCTCACCGTATAATGAGAAATTAATGCCAATGTATCAACTTCTCATCATACTAACCATACCAAAGTTATCCTCCTAATAACTTTAATAAGGCACCACAATGTAAATGATTTTGTACATGCTTTTGAATATCATGTAAAAAAAAAATTTAAGGGGATTTTTCTTTGTTTGTCTAACAGTCTTCCTCTTAGGGAGCATTTTTCCTAATTTCTCCAAGAGAGGACAAGTCAAAAGTGTTAGATCGTCGCCCATGGGATGCCTCATTCGCATCATTCCATGACAATAGATCATACACTCTTCAATGGTAGCAAACCCAGTGACACCACCAAGAAGAGGACACATCACAAGAAAAAAGAAAAATCATGCCATGAATTTTCTACTAAAAGATGTCATCTATGTATGCCCCCACTTTAAAGTGGTTGTTATACCATTACTATGAGAAATTTCTTTAAAGTAGCCAATGTTTTGATCCTAAGACATGAGAGCTTTCTTTAGAAAACCCTATGCCAAGTAATATGTTTCTTAAATAAACCATGTCATGAAATAGGAAGGAAGGGCTAACCCCACAAATAAATAAGGGATCTATGGATTTGGGGTCATTATTTATGTGCTACAATGTTTTCATAGAGCATGCAACTGTCATTATTCCCCAAATACTCATAGAACTAGAAGAATGACACAAAGAAAGCAAAAACAAAGAAAAATACTTTCAAGTCAACATGGAAGAGACCTAAATGTATCGACACCTTGCGTCATCCCCAAAAGGAAAACATGAGAAATAAAAGAAAAGGAAAATAAAAAGATTTTGGGTCAACATGGAAGAGACATAAATGTCTCGACGCCTTGTGTCATCCCCAAAAGGAAAACAAAATACAAATGAAAATAATTACAAAATAGAGAAGAATGAAGGTACATATAAAGGAATGCTCAAAAGAGAGAGGATACATCAAACAAAATGTCATGGGGAATCACATTACACACATGCAATCACATAAAGAAAAGTGAAAAAGAAAAAGACTAGTAAGGCACAGGAGAGTCAACCTAAAGTAGGTCATCTGCCTCCCAATCTCGGTCGATATAAACAAAAGGCGAGCAACTAGCCAAATGGACTACATCACATGCCAAACTAGGACATGCACCAAGTTCACAACTCTTTTTAGGAGATTTGTCATTTAGGCTAGTGGAAGAAGAAAACAATGTATTCAACTCATCATGCACTTGCTCATCATTTTTTGCAATATCAATGCCATCATCTAAGTTTATCACAACAAGAGGTTGAAATAATAATTTCCATGTAATATTCTTGTTTATGTTGCAATGAGGGTTTCTTTAGGTAGGTTTGGATTTTTATTTTCTATGTTATTGTTGTTTTCTTGAGTTCGCAATCTATGAGCAATAGCCCTATGTCTACATCTGCACTCTCTAGGACTTTGATTTATCTTCAATTTATTATCAATTTGTTTTTGTGTAAGAGCGGGTTTACCAATCATAGGTTCCTTCTCTTTTGTGGGAGGACTAGAAGAAACAATAGGTTTCTCAACTACTTTCTCTTTGACTTTGTAAACTTGTTTGACTCTAGGAGGGACAATGATATTTTTTGTGTTATCTCGTGGTCTTTTATAGGAAATTGCAAAAGGTTGTTCTTGTATGTTCAAAAGTGTTTTTGGTTCAATCATTATCTCATCAAGGATGGTTGGTTTGATCATAGGTTGAGGCATATTGCGAAGGGATAGTTCTGCTATTTTCTTTGCCTTGAATTTTTGATATGATTTGAAAAATAAATCTTTGCAATGCTTGATAGGTTCCATAGGCTCAGGCCAAATGTAATCTAGTGAAAAATTCCCTTTTTTTGAGGCCGGATGAAATCCATTGTGATGCACAGTGAAGATGTCATTTCCAAATGGAAAGTTTAGACATTTATGTACAACTGAAGGGACAACATTCATGGAGTGAAGCCATGGATATCCTAGCTTCACACGAAATTGGTTTGATTGTAGAATGATGGAGAATTAGACTGTTAATGTTTTTGGCCCCACCTTTAAAAGGAGATCTATCAAGCCTATCATAGGGCAAGAAAATCCATTATGTGTCTTGATCCATGCTTTTAGGTTATCATATGTTTCTTGATATAGCTCATGCACATATAAGAATTCTTCTGTGATCACATTCTCTCCACAAACATGATCAATCAATATCCCATTAGTGGGCTTATTGTTGATTCAACCAGCTATGTAAAGAGGACCATCAAGTGCACATTTAGGTATGTCATTTTGTGAGAAAGAAATTTCAAGAGGTTTTTTAGTCGATCCCTTATGAGGTCTAGCTTCAATAAATGCTATCAAATTCTCTGCAGGATGTGGTTGCATATGATCATCATCCATGTAAAAATTGTTCTTAGTTTCAGTAGGAGGATTAATTATGGCATGTATGTCGCTATTGTCTTGTTTGTTCAAGTATTCATGAATGAAGCAACTAAGGCTACAGAGGATTTGTGTTTCATTTCAAGTTTTAAGCACTTTCCTTAGATTTTGTATAATGAGAACCAAGATAATGTCTATGCATTCACTAAGTATATGGGTTTGTAAGTTTTCTAGTTGTTCATCTAGCTTGTCAATGACATCATACACATTGATTGTAGGAGGTGAAGTCATAGTAAATGAAGTATGCAAACTATGAGCCATGGAGGGTTGAATCTGAACACTACCAGAAAGAGAGTTAGAGCACCCAAGATCTAGGACAAGTGAGAGATTTTTGGATGACATGAGCCTCAAACTATGTCTTATAATAGTATTGTGAAATAGAACACCGAGTTGTAAAGCTCATACAAGTTTTACAATCCCAGTGTACAAACCCTAGAATAGCAAAGGGGCAATGCAATAACCTAGAATGAAATACAATTTTTAGAGTTTAAGCAACGCAATTTACTAATTACACAATGCAATAAGCTAAAAATGAAATGTTTTGATACAATTTTGAACTTATAACAATACACTAAAATGAAGCAATTTAAGCTAAATGCAATGAACTTGACAAAATAACAAATCAACAAACTGAAATAGAAAGGTAACAGAACCAAATAGAAACTAAAAACTAAGATTTTAATGTCCTAAAAATTCAAAGAAATAGCTAATAGGGACTCATTCACCAATAAGGGCGAATGGGTCCTGCTTAGACATTTATGAGATTTTTCTATCAATTTCAGAGTGAATTTTGATGCTTTTTCAATTTCCAAAGGGTTCATATTAGACCTGATCAGGGAATCATTCACCAATAAGGGTGAATGGGTTATGGTTAGATATTTTTAAACTATTTTTTAATGATTTGTGAGGTCTCAATTATATCTTTCAATTCCAGGTCTGAGATAGTGAATTGCAGTTTCGGATTTTCCAGAAATTCAATGCAAAAATGTAATGAAAAGATGAAATGCAAGGACTAAATTGAAATGCAATTTTATTTTAATTTTCAAATGCAATTGTATGAGATCTAAATGAGATGCAAAATGATTGATTTTTTTTTTGTATTTTTCAGATTTAGAGATGTGCAAAATAATACAAATCTAAACCCTATATGATATGTAATATTTCAATGCAAGATCTAACCCTAAATGAGACCTTAATTCAATGCAAGATCTAACTTAAGATGTAATGAGAGACTCCAAAAATAAAAAAATTACAATTTTCAATATGTCGGGTTCACCATTAAATGTATAGGGGGAAAATAGGGTAGATCCAAATGCACGAGCAAGAGGATGAACCACTAATTTTTCTAAGACCCTAAACACTACAATTATGTGTATGATAAGATATAAATAACAATCATAAATGCTACCTAACTGTTATGGCAACTATGGGGAAGTTTTTAGAGCATAAAAAGTTGTGTACTTGGTTAAAAAGTTGTTTTTGAGCTACAGAGGAATCATTCGACTTCAGTGGTGAATGGGTCCTTTTAGGGTTTAGGAAAACTGATTTCAAGATCCTATTCCTTGATTTCTACACTCTCAAATTCCATGTTATCAACTTCTAAAATCCTGTATGCAATTTTGTAGCTTTGATTTTTTGATTTTGTACTTTGAATGACAACTTTTGCAACTTGACAACTTTGACAATTTTGCTACAAACTTGCTCAACTTGATCTTCAACCTGTAAATCTGAAATCACACACTCAAGGGAAAAAAAACTTGTTGTTTGTTAGTGAATGGCAATTTTCCTCAGTCAAACCCCTTGTAGGTAATCAAACCAAATGATGAAATGAAGCATGAAAGATGAAATATGCAATTGATATCACCTTGGATGATGTCTTGTAATGCAAATCTACAATCTAGCATGTAGTGGCCATGAAGAATGTAGATCTTGGATATTTGAATGTGATCTGAACAATGGTTGCAAGTAGATCTTCAATGCTACATCCACTTCTTTAGCTCAACAACATGAATGAATGCATCAAACCCTTGACATGATGAATTGATCTTGAATTGTTGCAATAAACTCTTGAAATCTTCCTTGAAATGCCTTGAAAATGATCTAATGCTTGTAAAATTGAATGCTTGGAGACTTAGAATCAGTTTATAGAATGTTTCATAAGCTTTCTAGGTGAAAACAATGTGAACTAACCCCTTATTTATACTAAATTAGGAGATTAACCTCAAAATTCAAACAATTAAGGCTGACACTAGCTATGGAAAGAAACTTTATTAAATTCCTGCTAGAATAAAACTCAAAAAGGGGGTTCATATTAAGGGAGGACCCATTCACCACCTAGGCTGAATGGGTCTTGGATCAATTTACCAGGACCTAACCCTGGGGGATTGAAAGAGCATTAAAAACCCATTCCAGATCAGCTAAAAAATGTGGGTCCTGTTAAGGGAGGACTCATTCACCACCTAGGGCGAATGGGTCCTAGCACCATTTTCTAGGACCTAACTTTTCCCAATGAAATATTTTATTAATTAGATTATGAGTGTCGGGATAGATCTTCGAGAGGTGTCAAAATTAAGGCTTAAATTTGAATTAGAAGCCTGGGTTAATTACTCAGATTACCAACAATTAACTAATGACCACCTAGATAAATGTGAAAGTGTTTTATAACATTTTACAACACTTAAACAAGGTACACATTATGTGAATTTTATTATAAAGGGGCCCATTAGGCTTAATTAAGCAAATACATCCTAGAAAAGTGTGAAAGTGTGTTCAAACACTTTACAACACCTTTGCAAAGAATCGATTAAGGCATGCTTTAGTCAAATAAAGGTCCTAGAATAGTGTGAATGTGTATGACACATTACAACACCACTCCAAGACATCATTAATTTAGTTTGAATGTCAATTATCAAACCAAGTATGGAAAAAGGCTTACTTTTTCCATTACTACAGGGGGTATGAATCAAATTGCACTTTAGAGAGAAAGTTTATGAACATCAAACAAAATCCAAAATGCAAGTCATGAAATGAAAATGAAGGAATGTAATCAAACATGACAGAAATAGTAACCAAAAGGAAGCTTTGGAAAGGGGAAAACAATTTGTACCTTTCACCAAAAGTCACCTTTTGAATCTCAGTGAGGACTCATCTTCCCTATGGTGAATGGATCCTGGATAGGGTTCTTGAAAAATACTTTATGGATTCTCTTCTATTGTGTTTACACTCCTAGATTCTCGATGCTCACTGTCGAACAACCAAAAATAAATTCAATAGAAGAGTTTATGTAATATGACAACTTTTCTTGCAACTTTGACAACTTTTCAACTTTCTTCAATTTTGGTCTTCAAATGATCTTTCACCTAAAGTCTACAATCACACATCAAAGAGAGGAAAATTTTGTTTGTTAGGTGAATGGAGATTTTCCTTGGTCACACTTCAATAGATATTGAACTCTGCATTACCATATTAGCTCAAACAACATGCATGATGCAATAAATCTTTGAAACGATGAAAGGAATCTTGATTGCTGCCATAATCTTCTACAAATTTTCTCTTGAATGTCTTAGAAATGCTCTTAAATTTCTCTTGATCTCACAAACTTGCTATTAGGACTTGAAAACTTGAAAATCTAGGTGAAACTTAGTGAAATGACCTCATATTTATACATATCTTAACATTAATTCTCGAAATTCAAATATCACAAGCTGACATTGAATTGTAGATTTGAAATAATTAAAATATTGCCAAAAAAATATTTTAAAGGGGGGTCCTAGGTCACTTACCTAGGACACACATCTTCCAAGGTTAAGTGTTGTCTAATGGTATTTATGAATGTCGGGTTTTATCCCTCAAAAATTGTAATTAATTAGGCTTGGATTTGAATTAAATGGGCCTGTTAGTTATTTTTTTAGAACCAAACTTGATCTTACCATTTACCTATGAATCTCCCATAATTCAATAATTAGCAAGGGTAAGGATTGGCCAACACACAAGTAAGGATTTTAAGGCCCTTATTTCTTCACTTCAGGCTCTATGAAACCCATGAGGATAATCCTTGTTATGTTCCTATGACATTCATTTAATCAAGAAAATTTTTGCACACAGATAAATACCTATAAAGTGAAAATAGATATCCTTCATTAAAGATTTGGCTGACCTTTAAACAAGTTGCTATTTATTGCAAGGAATAAGACGGTACTTCATATTGGTTCATTGTAGTTGAAAGTGTTTTAGATGATTTTCATTCTCATTTCAAGCCCTTGGTTGAGTGCATAACTAACTCATATTTTTTTTAGGATAACCAAATGAATGACCACTACCTTGTCTTGGGGTAATGGAGTCATATTCCTAATAACCAGTAATACCTTACCAATTTGAATCTGTCAGTAATGGACTATTGAGATACTACATTATAGTATTCAATTTAATGTGCCTAGAACACAAATGCTTATCAATCCTATGTTTTTTCCCTACAAATCTATGACTATATTTTAGCATTTAATCAATTCTTTGAACTGAAGCAAAGATAGAATCACACATTCAAATATAAAAAATGAAGACAAATGAAAAGATCATTAACCACTTCATTTATAGTCTAGAAGCAAATTACATAGGAGAGAAACTATTTTCGAACTAGCATTTTCATTTATAAATTGTTGCTACTATAAAACTATTTGAGATTATTACAAAACAACTCATACCCTAGACTCCTTACTAATCATATTCATTTGTGCATGAATTTACAATCTGCTCTTTCATGAGCTTAGTTTTCCCACTTAGACCATTTTGAGACTCAAAAATCAAACTCTTTGTAACCGGCCCTAATATCCCATTTTATAGAAGAATGGGAGCAACAAGCTTCAGGACAAATTACCATTTCAATTACATTTCATTTCAAGTCTATAGACCTACTAGATGGTTATATTTCATCATTTTAGAACAAGGGAAAGCAAAAGACAAAAGCTCCATGTAGTCAATTGAAGCAAACTATCCAACCTTCCAAAAGATGTCATTCGTTGATGCAACATTGCCAAAATCCCTTGTCCACATCGACCAAAGAAGATTCTCCACCAGTACTCAAGGAAGAAACTTATATACTAACCAAAAAAGGTATATTTACCATTGAAGACACGGAGTACAACACCTATCCTTCACACCAGCCAAAAATATTTCCACATCAGCACCAAAGATAAAAAATGATATGCCTACCGAAGAGGATGATTTTGCTGTAGTGGCTATGGTGTCATCAAAAACTAAAATAGGGCCAAAATGCTACTTTGATTTGTCAACATTAGGGTATTCCCGCCCGCTCCATGTTTGTGCTAAAACAGGAGGAGGTACTATTCCTTCCTCATCAGAATCATCATATGGCACCAGAGAAAGAAGGTAATGGCCATACTCTAGGTTAGTATCTCCTCCATCACCCGAAGGGTTTTCTGAAACCACAATGGGAGAGTTATGTAATCCCATGCAAGCCTTGTGATTCTTATTCCTCTTCCTTCCTTCCATCACATGCTTGGTTGATTCTTTCTTTCTAAACTTGACCAATTCTTCTGAAACAACCCTGCTCCTTTGGTGATAGGTGCTCTTGACAACACTCTTTTTAATTTTCTTGTGTGCTTTCCTTTCCCTTGGTGTTTTAGGAGCTCCAGGTATGTCAAATTTAGTTTCAGGAATATCATCCTGAGGTTCTTGCAGATTAAGTCTCCTAGACCTCCTAATTGGCTAAACAGACACCTCTGCTTACACATTCTTATAGGAAGGGACTTGCAAACTGTAAATTACAAGAAGACTAACCAACCTAAGCTCTTGAGATAAATTTGTAGAAAAGAATACCCTCAAACCTAGATAATTTCAATTCACTATCCCAGAAATATGAAACTTGTTGATCGATGTTTTCTGCACAACAACAAAAACACAGACAAGATGCAATATCCTATCTCTCTTAAAAGGTAAATCTCTATCGGCAAGCCTTAAGAGATAACCACAAGGTCTCTATGTCAGGTCTTGACAATGCATAAACAACTCAGTGATAAATGTGAAATTGCTGGTAATCACAATGGGACCTTACTACAAGCAAACTACTGATCGATTTTGTTAGATTTAACAAACTGGTGACACTTCAATCCTAGATTTAACCCAATAATCAAAGAAATAGAAAAGGAGTGACGGTTTCAAAGAGGTTTCTAAATTTAATATTACTCCTAGGATTAACAATGAAAGTAACCAATACCCGAAACGAACCAATCCTTCAAAACTGATTTCTGCTTGACCCAGACAAATTTGTAATCTTGTAGAGACCGTGTAATCTTCTAAGGCTCTTAAGATTTTCAAACCCTGAACATGCATTCAAATAACCCTATTGCAGTTAAAATGAACAACATTCACGATTGAACTAAGAACAAGGAATATAAAGTCTAGGATAACTTTGAAAAGCAACTAACAATCAGTTGGTTGCAAAAAGTATGGACTGAAGGATTGCTGCAACATTCGAGTATCAAACTACCAACATTATTAAATCAGATTTAATCTAAATATTAACCTCCTCAAAGCAATTTTAAAGATGGAAAACAAGAACCATGAAAGACTAGAGAATACCAGTATGGCACCAAATCACAATGACATTACTTATATTCGAATTAGCCACTGTAGCAACAATTCTAGCTTTCTATTACAATATTTTCTTGAGAGCAACTACTTGCTAATTTTAATCTACTTCTAACTAGCTCTGTTCTACTGTCTAGCTACGAACTCTAACTATCCAATCTTCTAACTATCCAACCCTTTAACAAAGAGGACAAATGTCCAATATATAGAAACTCTAGAGAAATTCGTCGGCCATGCAAGGGTTTCGCCGCAATAACTCGGCACAACCACCCAACCAAGAGAGTCTTCGAAATGGGTCAAACAGGCAATAAATGCGTGTCCCATCGAGGTCGGCCCAGGATCTTTGATGCAGCTTGGACGATGCACGGGAAGCTAATGGGGAAGCACAAATCGCGTCGTAGCCTAGCATCAGTCCTCTTCCCTATTGTCCTCGCGCCGATCTGACTCTTCATGTAGCTTCAAGAATGCTCCATCCAGGTAGGCCACAGGTGGTACTAGCAGAACCCTAAGTTGCCTCTCAATGGACGCAATCTCCTCCCTTGAGCGCCTGACTGACCTATCCCAATCTACCTTGTACGTCATATACTTATCAATAACTGTGAGGTAGGTGGCCGCATCATCCAATTGGTGCTCGGAAATAGAACCATCATCAAGTGGTGCATACACATCATGCCACAATTCCCTTAACTACTCCAGGCTCAAGTACTTGGGCATGATCTTTCTTCTTCCCATCATGATTTCAAAGAAGGCAATGGAACCATCATAAACCCTAGTTAGGGTGTCATCAATCTGCTTTCCTTGTTTATGAATCTTTTTCAACACTTTCTTCCTGATTTGCAACGTTTCAAACCATTCCCATGGCTCGGCAGCTCTAGAAGAAGGAAGAATCCCGTCGCTCACCAATCTGTCTCGGGTGTACTCCATTAGAGTTCGGGTTTTCTGTAGGAGGAGGTCGATGTCCTTTTTATCTTGTGCCATTACCTATTTCAACCACTCAGTTGTCCTGACAGCATCCTTTCCAGTTGACAGGATCTCCTTAATAGCTTCATCACCCTTTTCTTGCACCCCTTTCAACCAATTCACAGTGGCAAGGGTGGAAGCTTTCATCTTTTCAAGCTCAGTGATGGTTTCCTGAGGCAGAGGATTGGCAGCAGAGGAAGAGGGATTGATAGATTGCAGTGGCTTCATTAACTCCTCCAAGCATCTTCTGAGATTTTCATTTTCTCTCTTTAGCTCTTGCTTGGTCTTCATTTCCTTTCTCAACCTATCTATAATGACTGTACTGGAGCCCTCATAATCCTCAATGTCCTGCTCAATCGATGTAGGCCCAAGATTGAAATTTTGTATATTGTAATCATTTCCAGACACATCGTGCATGTTTTTGTCTAGAGTAGGGGTGGCAACATGGACAACCTTGTTATGTGCCTCATCTCTCTCAATCCTTGAGATCACTCTAGCCCTTTTCTTACCTTTATCTTTTCCGATTTTGGCTAGCAGTGCATCCCAATTTGGTGGACTATCCTCCACTACCACTTACGTTCTCTTTATTTCCTTGTCTAACCATTCTGGGACAGCATAATCCAATTGCACCTTAGCCTATTTTTGTTCTCCTTGTTGACCCTTAGGTGCCTCCTCATTCAAATTTTGTTCATCGAGAGTCTCATCCACCTTACTTTCTGCCTCTTCAACATGCCCCTCCTCTTGTTCAGGTGATGGGATCATTTCTACCTCTTCTTCTCTTGGAGGAGATCAAACTTCCTCAACTTTAATGGGAGAATCTGTATGTGTAGTCATAGGAGATTGCATTATCTTTTCAATCTCTACCTCCACACTGTGGAGATCACCTGCATGGAATTCTTCACCTTCAATATCTGGATGATCCTCAACATTTTCTTCCTCACCCGATTCACTTTGAGTTTCATGAGTGGAAGGAACATCATCATGTTGCTCCTCATGAGAAACCACCAGAGGGGGGACAGCCCTAGGCACATTGTCCTTAGGAGAAGGAGTCCTAGACTTCCTTGCATACACTTTGGCCTTCTCCTCTGAGCTTTCAACATCTATTACTGGTGAGGCAACCCTTTCCCCAACCTTGGAGCTAGCCTTCTCTGAAAATTTTACAATTATTTTCTTTTTGGACACAGGAGCATCGGCCTCAGGACTCTACTCGGACTTATTAGTCCTTGTCCTCTTCTTGGCCTTTTTCTTTCTCTATTTTTCTGTCCCTTGGATCTCTGTTTCTTGGATACCTTTAATCTTGATTTTGAGAGGAGAGTCTAGCCTACCCTTGCCTTTAGGATCTTGTTCAATAGATTCTTCAGAAGTAGAATGGGGATCCAAATCTCCCATTAGGTCATAAGTGCACTTCACTCCTTTATTCTTCAACTCCCACAAAGTGTGTTTGAGCCACTTCTTGGTAAATTTGAGAACATGATCCATCAGTTGTTTTAACTCTGTTTGTTCCTCCTCCAACCAGTCTACATCACCAATTGGTTTGTCCTTTATGGCCTCGTAGGCATGATCTTGGATCAAGTTTTCATCATCCTCCAATTGGTCAGGAACTGCCCTTACATTATATAATCGAACTGACTCAACTGGGAGCTGGGAGAATTTCTTCTTTCTGACCTCGTATTCATCACCGTAGTTGGCCCAGTAGTCCTCCAAATTGACTTTGTGGCTATATTCTCTACTGGCCTTCTTTTGAGCCTCTCCTGTGATGTCAAATTTGGATCTCCTGGAATGGAGAGATAGGCCAAGAGTACTCATTTCTTCCTCTGAAGCTTGGGCAGAACCAATGGAAGGACATACCTCTCCAGTGCCAATCCTTAGTGGAAAATCTCCACCAAATCTATTCCTATGTTTGTCCTTCTTGACAATGGCATCGAAATCACAAATCTGCTGAGTTACTTCCAACAATATGATGTGGTCAGTGGGATACCTTGGAATTCTGTATGGGGCTCTCTGGCAGCCATCAATCCAAATGTAGGAGAAGGTTGGAAATTGGATAAACCATGCTCCATATCTCTTGATAATTTCCTTGGCTTGATCTGAAATTCTGACATGCTCCGCCTCCTGAAGCATTCTGGTGATATGCATGGTAAATGCATCATTTGCTCTCCTATAATTTGAACCTCCCCAATGCAACTGAGGGAAAACTTCATAAATAATATCCTGTCCAAAGGTGCCCCTTGTATCCAATCCTCTGTAGGGGTGGAACCTAGCAAGTGCATAAACCAAATAGGAGGTCATGGTGAAGGTCTTTGTCTGCAACACATTGGACAATTGCTTGTGAATTACTTGGCTAATGACCCCTACCCAATGGTAGTCAATTTTCTCTTGTTCCATCCTTACAGTGGCATGGCACATCCAATTTTCAAATGTACCAGCACTCCTCAATCCAACCACCCTACTAAGAAATGTGATGGCATCATAGTACTCCCTCTTGAATTTTGCTCTGAACAGCTGTTTGGGAAATTTGGAGTAGTGTGACTTGGGCTTCTCCAGCCAGGAGTTGATTAGCTACTAAGACTTCACGGTTTGGTCATCATAGAACTCTTGAGCCGCCTCAATGGTGAATCCCACCACATGAGATCGTTCCGGCATATCAAAGGTTTGGGTAACGGAGACCGGGTTAAGATTTGCAATAACTCTCCCTTGAGGACCAATTATCCTCTATGTGTCCTAATCATAATGCCTTGCACATTCAAGGACCGGCTCATAGCATTGTACTGTTGAGGGGAATCCAGCCACATGGGACAGGCCTGACTCTTTCATTCTTCTAGTCACCAGAGGGGAATCCTCAGCTGCCATCCTTGCCTTAAATTCCTCATAGTCCCAGAGGCCAGCGTTTGTGTTAGTGACTTCTGACCAGACAAAAGTGATCTTACTTTTCGGGACCTTGCTCTTAATGTCAAGCTTGATCCTCTCTCCATCAGACAACGAGGAACCAGCCGCCGCCATGCTTGATTCAGCCTGCATTCAACATGACAACATAATGAAAATCACAGGAAAGCAAGGTTAATCCATCAAAACACCATTAAAATGCATCTCATGTAATCAAGGTGTTGTTAAAATTCCTATAAAATGACCACAAAAAATTTCGGGTTTCAAGGCCACCCACAGAATCTGAGCCATTGAGGAATTTCGGGAAATTCTAGTCTGCTCAGATTCCAATGGAGTAACCAAGAAACACCTACTTAACCCTTAAATTTGATCATTTTTCATCAGTAAACCACATGGGAGGTCCAAATGTAGCGTGAATAAACCAAAAAATGCATTGAAAATCACCAACATGTCATGCTATTCAATATTCCTTTGCATTTCATTAAGTTTCAGGAAAATCCGTGAGGGACAGATTTCCGCGAAGAACAAGCCAAATAGGATTTTCAGGAAGCCAGGGGAACACCGGATTTCAAAGAAATCCGGCCTCGACAGACATCTGCGAGCGGGGAAAATTTTTGGACCAAAGGATATTCCGGGAGCAAAGTTTTCAACATAAGTTGGGATCTCGCGGAGAAGTCTCGGCGAAGGGGCGAAGTTACACCGAAGGGTGCTATTAGAAAGGATCTTCGCCAAGACATGGTGGTCTCGGTGTGATGTCTCGGTGAAAAGGGACATAACAATCATATTGGTATGAGCCAAGGGTGGTCGGGGTAAGGTCTCAGCGAATTCATCTTGTCTCACCGACCAGCGAAGGCATGCGAGAGGCATTTGGTGTGAAAAAGAAAATGTCATAGCAAACATGCAGACCAAGGAAGGCCTTGATGAAGCGCATGGAGTTCGGCTAGAGGTCTTAGCGACTACACCATGTCTCGCCGATGAAAAAGATCCATCGGCAAAGCCTCCTGCCGACATTAAGAAGTCATTCTAACAAAAGATTAGGGCTCACCAAGAGAAAATATTTCGCTACAATGTCTTGGTGAACGACGGTAGTCATAGCGAATCCTAAAGGTATCAGCAAGAGTTGGAATCTCGCAATGAGGTCTTAGCGAAGGATGGACGCTACGGCGACAGAAAAAACTAAGCTCGGTGAAAGCGAACAGTACTCGGTAGGAGCTCTCGCCGAAAGTGAAAGCCATAGCAACAGAGCGGAAGACCGGCAAGACTTTAGGGACCCGCTATGAAATCTTGGCAACTTGGTTTATCTTACCGATAGAAAGAATTTCAGCATGAGAATTAAAGTGTCTTTCCGACCAAAAGCAAACCTACGAAGGGCTTCGATGAGACACAGGATGACCAGTATAACATCTCGCCGACCCCAAAGGGTTACAGCGACAAAAATTTAGGAGATAGAAAGTCACGATTTCACCAAACATTGAACCAACGCAGAATTGAAAGGTTAACTTGGGTAAGTCGGGGATGGTCCTCCATGAATTTTCTCTGCGCTCTGGGTCAATTTTAAAATGAAATAACTAGACATGACCTTGCCTTAGGTTATAGACCTCACCATCCGCCATTAGCACATAGTCAAGCTCATAATTTAATTGTTCCCACTGTTGAGTCACCACTAGGGTTTACTAATTACTCTTGGGCAAGATGCATCGAAATGCAGATGGACACATGAACTCAAAACTCGCCTGGGAGATGACAAAGGATGCAACACTGAATAACCCTAGCATGGAATAAGCAACTACACTGGAAGCCAAATCCCACAAGCCCTCACAATACCAACATGCCATTCATAATTCAATTCAAAGTAGAGCAATCAGGCACATACCATTATGGAGCGGAAATTGATCTTAGAGGTAGCAAACGCGAAGCTCAAGGGTGTCCACAGCAAACACAGGCGAGGACACACCAGAAACCACCACCAAATCAATCAAGTCAAAGCCAAACACCCTAAAAAAAAGTCAGTCAATTACAAAAAAGCACTCCTCAGCTTCAATCGATGGCAAATAGTAAGCACAATGGCATAAAGGACCTCAAAATCAGGTATAAACCAGCCTTCAAAGCATGTACGAAGCCATTAATGCAGTCGATAAGACAACCGGAGAAGGAACTCGGGAAACCGATAGTAGGGCAGAATCCGGGAAAATCCAGATCATGCGGAAATCCACGAAGATCCAAAATTCCTTAGTCATGGCGCAAAACCAGAGTCTAAGCAGGATCCGGGAAAATCCGCCCAGGGTGGAAAATCCCGAATCAGGAGAAAAAACCCGAAATCATCCAGAACTTAAGATTTTCAATGAATAACCTAGGGAAAACACTTAGGCATTCAAAATAAACAATTTAAACACGTGCCTAAGCAAGACCAAACCACAAAAGAAAGGGCCAAAACACCAAAACCAAAGCGAAAGAGGGTCCCTGCTTCCAGCGGGGCGTGTGTGCGAAAAAAATGCACAACAAAACTCTCAAACCAACTAATGCATGACTTAAACAAAGCTCATATGAACATCAACTTAGCAGGGATAGACACTTCAATACCTCCGCAATTAAAGAAAAAGACTTGCATTCTTTCTCTTTGGCTCACATTCTCAATTCTTGATGGTTGCAACTAGTGAGATAAATCAACATGTGATCCACATTAAATAGAAAATTAGGAGCATGTAGTCATTTATGATTGAAGAGAGCTTCACACGAGTGAGCTAACAACTTAGCCAATCAGCTTTGAATCTGGGTTGTCGATCTTCTTGGATTTAGAACACCATCAATGTCGATCCTCAAGCATCATCTCTAGATTTTATAACTTGTTCCTTAAAAATGGAGATAACACCTTAGAAATTTTCCATGTTTACCCTTAACTTCATTAGTCATCTTAAATATGACAATCATCATGCATCGCCATCCCGGTATGTGCCTTTTTATTTACATCGGTGAAGTACAAAGAGCTAGCATTGAAGAGAATATTCCCTAAAACATCCCATCACCCATCGTGGATCTTCCCTACCTTTCTAGAGTTCAATCAGTGACAAGAGAATTGGCGCGATAGAAATTTGACCATTGGATCACTATGATCCTTTAGCAATCTTTATCTTACTTTGTGCGTCGCTAATTCATGTTTCAAATTCTAGTCCTTATCAACGATGGATGAAAAGTAGCAATGGAACCAAATTAGGCCACATGCACTTCATTTGAAATCGATGGCATAAAAATATCACTCATTCGCCCCTTTCGAAACAATGATGGCTCATTAGGATTAGAAACCTCATCACTCATCACTGTTTGAAGAAGACAAGCACAAAGCTACTCACGATGAGCAATGGAAAGCAATACATAGAATCCAATGATCATCGCACATTGCTAATTCAAAACTCAAAGCTCAAGAGAAATTAGTGATAGCCAAAACCTTTATTGATACAAAGAGAAACTTAAGCATCGTGCATCGCTGATATGAATCAAAAGTTCTCAAAGCCAACTGCGATGAGTGATGGATAGAGGTGATGGACAGGACTTAAGTGAAATAATTTGTGTGTGCTCACAAGTTGTGTTGAGAAAGGGGACCACCTAGGATGACGTATAAAAGGCCTTAAAGGACTTAAAACATGTTATTTCAAAGGATGTAAAGGCCAAATAAGGTCAATTGATCAACCTTAAAAAATATCTTCGAACCTAGGCATGAGGGGCCGATAACTTCATGAGATTCAAAGGCTCAAGATATTTTAACATGACTAGGGATGGGAAATAGAAGGTCAATGATGGATAATAACATTGACATGGGCTAAGACTTAGGTTTTCAACAACAACGAGCAAAAAACCATAAGTCAAGATTCTTGAAACTAGCTAAATTTTGCAAAATTTATAAATGGAACCAAAAGAAAAATTTTAGGGGTTCCATCAGTGGCTCTAGTTGGGGACATCTATTCCTCTCAAATAGAGTGAGATTCCAAAATCTCAAGTGAAGTAGATTGAGCACAAAGGACCAAAAACCAAGGACCTTCCTAGACCAAGCAAGAAAACCAGACCAAAGCAAACAATATACATGTACAATATTCACATGAGTTACAATAACATACTAAGAAATCCAATCTCCATCATCTTTAAAACCCTTCTACCATGTAGGTTTTCAACCTGCATTCTACATCTCTACCAGGCTTCAACTTTTCTTTGTGGCCCCAACCCCCAAACTTAAGATTGGTACTTCCCCCTATTAAAAACCTTGTTTTCTATTATTTGTACCATACTAAGGCTAAAAATATTCTCACTAGTTTCCCACCTATCGATTATGCTACAACCACTAAAATCAACTAATGTGGACATGTGTCTAAATTTATTATTATTACTTCCATTCATGTCCAGCTGTGAACTGTTATCAAGCATTAACCAGAACATATGATCAATGTAGCATTCTATTTGACTCAGTTTACAACCATACCCCACCAAGTTCCCATCCAAATGGACAGGAAAAGTCAAACATTCATAATCCATCTAATCACTCTTATCATATAAGTCGATATCAAATTTACTTTGCTCATTAAACTGGACACCCTCATACACACTCCTTTCAGGATTCCTATCTAGGGGCATGTATTCTAACACTTTGGAATTATACTACAATTTTATTTCTAGTATTCTAGGATCACCATCATCGAGCCTTTTCCCCACACCAAATACATATTCACCTTGTGTGATGAATAAAAAATATTCATACACAGGCTTCTTCTCAAATTGGTGTACACATTCATCATAGTAGTATAAACTAGATATGTTTCCAAATGCTCCACTTCCTTGGGAGATTGATTCATCAGATCCCATAGCATTCTTGATTTAATTTAGATTAGAGTTGTTCCCACAAAAAGCGTTATCCATACCATCCCAGACATCAAAGAATATTTTTGTTTCAGGTTCATTAACATACTCCATTCCTTCCTTCCAATCATTCCTCAACTTGAAACAAAATGCTTCAAAGTATGGATCAAATAACTCAGGATTGATATGTTGGCATATGTCTTCTAGTGTTGTCATTGATGGAAACCTAAGTCATTATTCTAGTCCGTAGATCTAAATTTTCTCATACCGGTTGGCAAAGTAGAGAACAAAGTATTACCAGTAGAAAGCATGAAGAATAGGGTATTCAGGTAGTTTTTCGATCTTTATGCTTCACCAGATCATCATTTTGTGTTGTGGATCCCCAGGATAGTTTGTCAAGAATATATGTTACCTTATTATTAAGTTTTGTGATGTTGCATTAATCAGTGTATGAGCTTGGAGATCCAGTAGGATTTTTTTTTGTTTATTTGCTCATTGTGGCCGACTTAATGAGTGTAGCATGTCGTGAATGTATAAGGGATAATTATTTAAATGTTTTCATGTTCAAGCATTTTTTTTGGGTCCTAGCTATGGTTTGGCTAACTTATGTGGGTGCACATTAAAGATTGTTCATGATCTAAGTTGACATATGGAGAATATTTTGTATTTCATATTTTGCTAAAGCCGACATATAGTGATTGAAATCTTGGTAGCAGATATATATAAGATCATGAATTCATTTTGAAGAGTGAATAGGTAGGGAAGAGCAATGCAGGTGCATGTGCAAATATTAGAAGATCAGTTGAGTGAATTTTGATTAAGCATAAGAGTATTATTGATTAAGCAGAGCAGAGCTAAGTGCAGAGTTTGACAAGAGGTCCATAATTTGGTAC
Organism: Sequoia sempervirens; assembly: GCA_007258455.2. NCBI lineage: Eukaryota > Viridiplantae > Streptophyta > Pinopsida > Cupressales > Cupressaceae > Sequoia > Sequoia sempervirens. The sequence continues at coordinate 19,218,812 of VDFB02000020.1, forward strand.
ATGAGCTTCACCGAAAGTAAAACCAGGCATTTGTAGATGCTATCTTCTCAGTTCAACATTTTGTTGTAATCCAAAATTTTTTGTAAGGCAGTGAGCCTTCCTTATTTTGAGCAGTGAGCTCTAGGCAGTGTGCATGAATACATGTGCATTCCTCTTTTCTTTATACTTTTAACAGAGTATATATTGTGGATTAATCTCCACTGTGGGTTTTCCCCTAACAGGGTTTCCACATAAAAAATTTGGTGTTATGGTGTTTTAATTGTTTCTTTAATGTGCTTGCATGTCTATTTCAATTTAAATGTTGTAGATGGTTTATATTAATCTAAATTGAAGTAAAATCTTGTTGAACACTGATTCACCCCTCCCTCTCAATGTTCCTTGAGTCCAACAATTGGTATCAGAGCAAGGTTCCTCTGCAGAAGTTTAACAGCTTGAGGTGGATCTTAGAATACAATGGACTCTGGTGGTCTTCAACAACTTATGGTGGCACTTGATGATCTTGATCAGTCTAAAGTAAAAGTCATGAAATTAAAAGCAAATCTTCAAGATGCTAAAAAATTCATTCAATCATTGAAGGATAAAATCAATGAATCAAGAGAAAAGAGGAAGGAACTTTGTGATTAGCTGAAGCAGAAAGAAAATAAAATCTTGGAAGATGTCCACCTGAATAAGAACCTAAAAGAAATAACTGAAGAATGTGAAAAACTTGCTAGGAATAATGCTACTCTAAAGCTTGAGATGGAATCTGTGGCGATGAAGCTAACTAAGGAGATTGAAGAAAGGAAGAAGAATGAGGAGAATTTGGCCCATTCCTTAAAAGAAAAATCTAAGGAATGCAACAGAGTAAATAGTGGATTCATTCAGCTAGAGATTGAACTGTAACAATCCAAAAATAATGAACAAGAGCTTGAAAGACATATAGTTATTCTCAGAGATGAACTCACTACTGCAAATGAGTACAAGGAGAAGTTCAGGATCAGTTCTGCTAAGCTTGATGAGTTGACTAAAGGACAGAAGGATGCAAATGATAAGTGAGGTCTTGGCTATGAGAAAGGTGAAAACTCCAGGTTTGAACATAAGATTCTCGACAAAAAATTCAAATGAACAAAGGCAGAAGATATCCGGTAAGACACCCCAATTCTCAAAATTTTAATGGTTACTGCTTTGCTTGTAATAAATTTGGTCATATGGCTTCTCAGTGTAAAATTAAAATAAACTCAAGAAGTCCATCATTTCCCAATTAGTGTTTTAGTTGTAATAAGTTTCGTCATAAGTCAATTGAATGCAAAAGTATGTGCGTCAGTGTAAGGAATGCCAAATGCTACACCTATGGAAGATTTGGACATGTTACTAATCAATGCAAATCAAGAGGAAATCAATGGAATGAATGGTCTAGACAAAGAAATATGATGTGCTACATTTGCAATAGATTTGGTCACATTGCAAGATTCTGCATGAACATAAACATGGATAGAAGAGGTCCGGTATACAAAGGAAGAATTTCACAAAAAGATGATAAAGGAAAAGGGAAAGTGACTATGGAAGAAATAAGAGATCGGATGAAGAAAACATGGATAAAGAAGAGTGAATCTGATGAAGGAAATAAGCCCATACCGGAAGCAGCCTTCAGTAATTCCTCCAAAAATTGATCTCAGGCCATTGGCCTAGGGGGAGTTTTTCAAGAAAAATATTTTATCCCCTGTCAATAGTTGGCACCAGAATGCAGGGAATTTATATTAGTTGTTCTATCAGTCTACAAATATTTCCATGATCACTTATGTAGAAAAACATGATTTGGAAGGTCCGTAGATGAATTCTTCTCTTGCTATCTGAGAAAATAGAGTTACCGAAACTCCTAGGGAAAAACATTTAATGCGGTAAAAATATTAGGTGTGCGAAATTATAAAAGAGTATTTGGGACCCTCATTTGTCAACTTGAGTTGAAGAAGAACAGAAGGAGAGCCTTTGCAGCAGAATTTCGAAGGAGTCAAGTAAATTTGGTGGCGAACTCATCAGGTATTTTAGCTGCTTGTAGAATTTTGAATTTTGTGCTTAGTAGAAAAACTTGGATATGGAAATAAAAATGAAGCAAATCAAAGGAATTGTGAATCTCGATGAATATAGCAATAAAAAGATCAAGGATGTGAGAGATTTTTTGTCGGTCGATGAATTGAAGTGGCTTAAAGGTGTGAAACATAGAAGTTTGGACATTTGGAATGAGTTTCCTTATTTTGTCAACGCGAAAGTTGTTAGGTTTATCGTGAACAAATTGAATGAGGATACTCTTATTTTGGATAAATCCTATCTCATTTCTAAGGAAGTAATTAGAAATTTAACTAGATTATCCAATCTTACGAATATTCCAAAAAAGAAGTCAATTCAGAACAAGGAAGTCGAAACCCTAACTGGAGTGACAGGAGATCAAAGGGCTCTAGTAATTTCAACAATCAAAGATTTGATAACAAGATACATTGCGCATGGAATTTCATACAAAAAATTCTTCAAAAACAGGGAAGGCGCAACTTCGGCAGGCGCAGTTTACATATCTCATAAAATGATAATGGGGGATCAAGACTTTGACATGTGCAGTTTACTAAAAGATCAATTGATGGAAAATGTGCAACTGACAAAGGATGTAGATTACCCCTTCAAGTTTGGTACTTTGGTCATATGTATCATGATGTATTTTCTGAATTGCTTGCCTTAGAATGATAATGTGGTATGGAAGGAAAATGAACTGGTTTGTAAGAATTTTTTTGAACATTCTAATACTCTAGAAAATTGTGGGAAAGTTTATGCAAATTTCTTTAGAGAATTGCTGCGAAAGTTTGGAGTAGTTAGCATTTCCATTCTGGTAAAAGCACTTGAAGTTGGATCATCTTCTGGTAAAATAGAAAGGAAGCAAAAAAGGGCACTAGAATTTTCTAATGACACTCCTCTAGCACACAAGTCTCCAAAATATGAAGGAAAAGGTAAAGAACAAATAATTGTGGACATACCAGATGAATATTTTGATGAGTACACTCCAAGGGATGACCCGAAATCAGTTGAATTAGATGTAGAAATGGCAGAAGGAAGTGAAGAAAAAGGTGCTTTATTCAAAACAAAGATACTACAGATTGTTCAGGAGAAGGATGGGATGCAGAAGATTGTTGATATATGGTTAGAAAAACCCTCATATGAGCAAGACCTGATTGAGAGAACTCTAGGAAGCTACTTTGTGCATAACAACATTGGATTGGAAAGTCTGCAAAATGTACTTCTTAAAGAATTGATTGAATGTATTAGGGAAAACATGGCCTCTGAGTCTTGGGATAAGAAAGAGGAAGAAATAATTTTACATTTGAAGGAGCAGTTCAAGCTATCCCTTACCAAATTAAAAAGGAAAATGAATGTGTTGAGGCAATGTATAAACTCAGCAAATAACATCTATAATTGTTGTCTTTGTTGGCCTCATGTAGTTGGGAAACACAAGGACAAGCTGGAGTAGATTGAAAGTGAGTTGAACCAAATTGGTCAAGATTATAACATGTTTCAGGACCAAGAAGGTACAGCAAAGAAAAGGATTCATGAGTTGCAGACTGAGCATGCAAAAGTTCACTTTGCTAGAAACACCCTTGTGGACACTTTTTGGAAAGTAAAGGACTTAACTAAATGCAGATTGGAGCAGCTGATTGAGGTTCTGAGGAAAGGAGAAAAGTTAGAAGAGTGATTAAAATTCTAGGATCTCTCATCCAAATCATCAACCAGACATCAAAAAACAATAGCTTGATCTTAATCATTGGGATTGCAGTAGATTCTTGGAAGAAATTTCTTCTGGAAATGAAAGATAAGTATAAAATAATTTTTCTGACTTGTGCATCAGTTGTAGTTCTTCAATTTTGATCCATTTTCTAAATTAGCAAAGGGAGAGAGAGAGAGAGAGCAGTAAATTTTTTGTCATTGATGTCAAAGGGGGAGAGAGTACAGTGAAAAATTCCTTGACATTCTAAGGGGGAGCAGTGCTTTGAAATTAAGTTGTGTTTTGAAAATTTTGAAACTTTGGCAGCATATCATTGGTTTCGACACTTAGTCATTTTTCACTAAGTGTTGCCATCAATGCCAAAGGGGGAGATTGTTGGCATATGGCTTCTAGTGTTGTCATTGATGGAAACCTAAGTCATT